>JANTPZ010149496.1:0-19341 GCA_025593235.1 Vachellia pachyceras
TTACAAAACTACAACAATCCTCAACATAATCTTCAAACATAATTCATAATTTCTACAAGCAAGATCATCATAATATGCCATCTTCTATCACCATAAACCTTGCTCTTACCCTTGCTTGTGCTTGTACCTAAAATGGTTAGTGGGGGTGGGTAAGATTTCAAAGAAATCCCAATAGCAAACACTCTAATAATACATCTACGTGCATGATTGATAATGAGATCAAGTATGCCATGTAACAAGAACAATCAATCAACTTTCCAAGTCAAGACAATCATTGCATAACAACCATCATGCTTTCACACAAGTAAGGTTTCATAATTTAAATGGCTACAACCACAAAACAAACATGGCAACTAAGACATATATAAATCAATGCAAAGTAGATTCCAAAGTTAGGAGTAATATTGCTACCTTGTCCTCTTAATTCCCCCTTGAATTTGAAGCTCTCTTGTTAATCTTTTCCAATGATTTCTTTGGTATTTAAACTTTCTAAACATTATACAAGAACATAATCATAAATTTCCAGCCATCACAAAGCAAGAAAACTTGCAAAACGCAATATAACCTTTAATGCTCCTTTAAGCACCCTTAAAACTTTGAAACTTACTCTTATGATTTCTAATGCTTCCCAAAACTTGTGCTCACCTTTAACCTACACAAAATCTCATTTTAAAGCCATTGAAAGCATTAAAATCATCAAAATCCAGCTCCTTCTCCACCATCACAGTCTGGACGAAAATCTGGAAATTTTCCAAAATAATTGGATTTTTCAACTTTGCTTTAAATATACTTGCATAATCTTGTTTCTAATCCACTTCCTAATAATTATTTAGCACAAAATCAATCTTCCATATATATATATATATATCAATTTCGTGCAGCACTTTCCCCTTAGGGTTTGGATCCCAAAAATTCCCTTACACTTTCAAACAATACAAAACAACCATCAAGCAACTCCAAAACATGCATAGATTAATTTCTTAGTAATGATTTCTTCTAAATGCTTCTCTTTTTCATTTTATCTCTCAACAACCATAGAATTCCAGCAGTATATTTCCACCACAAACCATGAAAATACCATCATAAGATTGAAGAGGAAGCATAGGAAGCACGAAAACTAGAAGATTACAAGTTAAGATCACAACTTACCTTGATGTTGTGATCATTTTTGCTCCCCTCTCTCCTCCTTCTTCATTTTCGTTTTCTTCTCTATTTGGAGCTGCCAAATGACGTTAAGAATGGCTGAAGAGAGAGCCAAAAAAATCTGACTTATCTTATCTCTTTACATGACATGGATGGCCAAGATTGATTATTGCAAATTAAGTTTGATCTAATGGCCATAATTCAACCACCTTTCCAACAAGTGCTTGATTCCTATTGGCTCTCATAAAGTTCTCATTATGGGCAGCATATGGGGTGTAAAAATCTGGTTGTAAACTTGGTTACTTCAACCAAACCGATTACCATTCGGTTACTTCTACCGATTACGCTTTTTACCGGTAAACATAACTTTATTCCTCTTTCAATCTCCATAATTCATTTACTAACATGATGAAATATTTCTCCAAAAATATCCCTGAATTTTGTCTAAAAATAACAGGGTAATTTTATCCTGCCGAAAATCCCTGAAAAACGTATTTCCAATGGGCAAATAACTTTTAGGGCATGAAAAATTTCTATAATTTTCACTGATACTCTAGCACTTTTCCTTTCATCAAATTGCCCTCCGGATTGTCTAAAATTAATTTTTGAATAAAATTATATTTTTAGAATTTTCAGGTATTTTTCCTTCCATTCTGAGAATTCGCCTTCATCGTATGTTGGGCAACAATTTTATAAAATATTATAAAATTCACTTTATTTTTCTTTGCCCTGAACTCAACTGATTAAAGTCTCCTGATACCTCAAATAATTATTTTCGGCCATTAAATCTTCAAAATGCTATAAATAAAAATCTAGGCCGATTTTCAACAATCTGTCGAATATCTGTTAATCAGTGAGTTCAGCTCTATCTTTTGGGCATCTGTGACTTTTTCTGATATTTTGGTCAACTGTTTGACTTTGACTTTGTCAAATGACCAAAATGCCCATACATATCTCTTAATCACCAAAATGCCCTTACTTTGTCTATTTTTTTCGTAATTCCCATTTTGCCCTTTACTTTTTTGCCCTTGGTCTTTTCGTGTAATGACATCTGGGTCCTTCCCAGAAGGTCACCCATCTTTACACTACTCTAGAGTGAGCACGTTTAACTGCAGAGTTCTAATAAAATTTCTCCCGCTGGGCCAGGTCTGACTTTAGGTTTTCTAGCCCATCAGCATCATCTTTTTCCGTGCTTTCTATCTGTGGGCTCTAACTCGGCTTTTGATTATCGAACTGAATTAGATGACATTTTTTCACTCATGTGTGTACGGAAGTCGCAATGTGAAAAATTTAACTCAACACATCATTGCCTCTAAAATCAAGCATAACTAGGAAGATTAAAGAGAACAATGAAGATTTCATTAAATAAGTAGAAATAAGACTTAATTGTACCATGTCAATCACAAAACAAACTCAATACACAAATAATCCAAGTTTGGCTTGACCGAGACCAAGTATCTACGTATAAATTACAAGTTCTAACTCAGAATCCAAGTAATCTATAACATAAATACAGATTAAAAACAAATACTCCCCTTTCGAAACTTCAAACTCAGACCATCTTCATCCCCAAGAGGAAGGGAGAGGCTCATCTACTCGTGTGATGTGGAAACGGGCTCCGAATGGATGATTGAAGGCATATGAAGGATTAATGGTGAGATGAAGGTGAAATTAGGGATTTGAGAGTAGATAGAATGAGAGAAAATGAGTGTGTAGTGTTTTTTGCCTCTTCCCACTATTGCTTCCTTCGAACTTACCCTAATTAGGTTATCCTAACCGTCCAGGGTCGGATCCAAGATGTCAGGTCGAGTTTATTTTCCATTTGGAGCAAACTCTGGTGCTGAAGCGCGATATTCGCCACATCGAACTTGAGGTTTCACCGCGGTGAACCTCTCCCGAGAGTTCTTTGTTAGCTTGATTGAACTTTGGCCGCGGCGAACTTTGGATTATGTCGCAGCGAACTTTTCCAGAGATGTTTCCTTATGTTCTTGATCAGAGCTCCTGAAATAAAATAGCAAATATTTGGGGTATCATTTACTCATGATGGAATTTAAGCATAATAGTATCATTATTATGGAAAATACACCCAAAATTACACTAATGCCCTAAAAATATTTTGCCCTCAGATAGCACATTTTCAGGGTTTTTGACAGGGTGGAATAACCCTGTTGATTTTGTATGGGTTTCAGGGGTAATTCTGGGATAAGAATTTGGCCACATTAATGATTAAAATATGGAGATTAAAAGAGGAAGAAAACATCTCCGAGAAAGCAGAGAAAAATATATCAGAATAAAATTATGTTTTACAGTAGAAGTTGTAACTAGATAAAGTAACTGAATGGCATTTGGTTTGCTTAGAGTAACATGTCTTAACCTCCAAGTTACTCTCATTTAATGCCACCAATAGGAATGAAGAAAGTGTTATGTGTGGTGGTAAATTCTTAGCCATGAGATCAAGTTCATTAAATCAAGATTAAATCTTGATCATTCATTCCTTTTGTAAATATTTTATTAAGTAAAAATCTCTTCTCCTTCCTCCTTATTTTGCATGGCTTCTTCATCCTCAAGAGTGAGAACTTGATGCTATTAGAGAGCAAGGAAGAGAAGGAAAAGCTTGAAGAACAACTAAGGTAAGAGAGCTTACCCTACAAAAATATACATATTCTTGATCCTTGTGAACTCTTCTAACTATTCCATGGCTTAGAATTTTGATTAAACCGCTCTCTTGGAAGATTGAATATCGATGTTCTTGAGAGCAAATGTGAGGAAGAGAGGGATTTAGAGCCAATAAATTGGTGCAAAATACTCCTTGCATGATAAGGAGTAATTTGGTGTATGTTTGTTATTGTTTGGTTGTTTTGTAAAATTTTGGAAGCACCAAGATTAAGGGAGGTGCTATCTAAATTTCCATTTGATGTTGAAGAATGATATTCAAGCCAAACAACACATGAAAATTAGTTTGGGATCAAGAATATGTGGTTATATATGTTGGAAGTTTGAAAAATCATATTATTGTGCTTGATGATGAATTTTGGCCAAGCTGGAAATTTGGGGAAGGAGTGTGATTTTGATGAATTTGATGCTTCCAATAGCTTTAAAATGAGAAATTGTGTAGGGTAAAAGTAAAAAAAAAGAGAATTTGGAACGATTAGAAAGCATAAAGCCAAGTTAAGTGTCTTAGAGGTTTAGAAAAATTCAAGAGGGAATTTAATGGAAGTTTAAGGTGCTTCTTGTCTTGGAATGGCTTGTGATTAATAGCCATCATGTTGCCATTTTTGTAGGCAAGTATTTGAAGCAAGAAACTAAGTTCTAAGTTGATCAAGAGAACAAGCAAAGCCAAGAGAAAATAAAGAGATATGGTAGCAAAACCTTCTAACCTTAACTAAAATTGTTGTGAAATATGCATGACTTGATTTATGATGATGTGAGTGTGAATATATGCTTTTGGGTGCTATGGCCATATGCATGTAAATGTATCATGTTGCACATTTTATATTATCATGAATCCATACTTATATTTTAAAGTGTCATGCATAAGTGTTAGTAAGTTTTGCTATTGGGATTTCTATGAAATCTCATTCTTTCCACTAACTATTTTTAGGTGGAAGCTCCAACAAGTGTAAGGGAAAAGTGATTGATCCTTGAAGCAAATTTTATGATGCTCTTTTGTTGGTGTTTTGGTTATGTAAATTAATTGCAACTTATGTTCAAGTTTTCATATAGTTATGTAAGGTAAACCTCTACATAAGTAGTAACCAAAATGATGTGAATTCATGCCTTACACATGAGAGGATGCATGTTCAATTCAGAGTAAAAGAGGTTAAGAAGCAAGCATGACTAAATGAGATAATTTGGAATAGCAATATTTCTTAAAAAGTGTTAGAAAGTTGGTCAAACCATCAATTTTGGGCTGACATGAAATATAGTAAATGAAGTCCAAATGAGCTGACATTTTCCAGAAAATTAATCCACATAACAAGCTTTAAAACGAGCCAAAGAACACTGAAATTGGAGTTTTATACGAAAATTTATGGTCATTTAAAGTTTGAAGAAAATCCTGGAAAAACCTGGGAAAAAGAAAAATGACTATATGAACATTATTTTTCATGCAATAAACTGTATTAACTGGGCAAGTTTCTAACATAATGAGTATTTTTCCCTATAAAGGATCTTATAAGCTTCAAATAGATTCACCAAGCCTCAACAATCCAAAAATTTCCTCTTCTGACATAGTAGACAATTTTTCCTCATATTGTGTAGTTCCAAGAAAACCATTCAAAATCTCAGAAGTAATGGAAATCTCTATTCCTCGCATCTTTGTAACCATTGAATAAGAAATGATTTCTTTTTGTTCATTGGCCACAGAGGTGGAGTACACATTGTTATAGAAGATTCTAACTATCTCAGGGCAAAAAATTTCTTTAATCTGGATTAAAGGCTTATAATGCTCAAGATAGTCAGACACTTTAATCCCCAGTTTATCAACTTCCTTAATGTCTACATAAATAGCAGGGCACAGTGATCTAGTCTTCCATTTTGCCTCACAGGTAGAAGGATTAGAGATAAATACCGAAGACGTATTGTACCCTTCTGGTGCCCTTGGAAGTTCTGGAGTTGTGCTCTTCTTCTTTCCTCTTCCTTTTCCTTTTGGTTTTTCCTTTGATGAAGTAGCCACAGTTTCAGGAGAGGCCCCTTCACTTTCAGTTTCTGAGTTAGTGGTTGCTGTCTGTGTGGGTACAGTTTGGGAAGATGTAATAAGAAGCCCCTTTCCTTTTTCCTTCAAAATGGACTTAGGTTGACTTGAAGTGGATTTTTGAATAGAGGGTGTCACTGTCTCCTCTGATGGCTCAGTAATTCTCACTCTCTTGGATGATGGCTGTGAAGCTGACTTGGATTGGGAAGGATTGGGTGAAGAAGTGCTTTTACCCTTCCCAACAGTTGATTTCGTGCGTTCCATGAGAGTTTTGGAGCAAGAAACAGAGAGAGGGAGCAAATGGGTAGCGTCAGCAATGAGAGGGAGTTTTTGAGGATTTAGAAGTGAAAAGGTGTGTAATAATCTGTAGTAATGAGGGGTTTGGCTGAAAATCAGTTTCTGTGAGGAGTGGTAATGGTTTGGGAGCAGTTACAAAGATTCGGGGTTGAGAGAATTTGAGAGTGCTCGAGAGTTAGGGTTCGAGTAATGACGAGAAAGGGAGCATAAGTAACCAAAAACTGCCAGTGCTCGAGCATTGATACTTCGTGCTTGAGTGTTAGTGCTCAGTACTCGAGTGCTGAGTGTCAGTGCTCAAGTGTTGATACTTGAAGATGAACAGATAGAGCAATACTCGAGTATTAGCAACTTGTGCTCAAGTACTGTCTTACAATGCTTGAGCATTGTGAATTCTAAGTCTAGAAAACTTACTTTGCTCGAGCATTGAAATTGAATGCTCGAGTATTACTTGTGCTTCCACCTATTGCTCGAGTACTTACTTCCAGTATTGTGCCAGATGCCTTATTTTGCTTGAATGCTCGAGTATTCTTCCATTTGTGCTCGAGTATTCCGTCTTTTTCTTCAAAAATTTGAATTGCTACTCTAGTATTCATGCTTTTAGTGCTACAAGTGTTCATTCAAAGCACCTACAAAACTTTGATAAAACACTCTGAAGCTTAAGTTAGTAATTGTTATTCATCAAATCAACTTTAAAACAACATTAAAACAATTTATACTCACAATTCATTAGGATTTACCATTCCCAATTCTCTTCTAATATTCAAAAATTGTTCTCTTGCCAATGGTTTTGTGAAAATATCAGCCACTTGGAGATGAGTTTGAATGAATTCAACCTTGATGTCCTTCTTTTGCACATGGTCCCTGATGAAATGATGTTTAATGTCAATGTGCTTGATTCTTGAGTGATGTACTGGATTTTTGGTGAGGTTGATGGTGCTAGTATTGTCACAGTAGATTGGAATTTCATTGAACACCATTCCTAAATCCTGGAGTTGCTGCTTGATCCATAAGACTTGAGCACAACAGCTTGTAGCAGCAATATATTCAGCTTCTGTTGATGATAATGACACAGTTGATTGCTTTTTGTTGAACCAGGAAACCAAAGCACCTCCAAGAAATTGACATTGGCCACTTGTGCTTTTCCTATCAGTTTTGTATCCAGCATGGTCTGAATCTGAGTACGCAATCAATTGATCATTTGCTCCTTTTGCATACCAGATTCCAAGATCAATGGTTCTAGCAAAGTATCTGAAAATCCTTTTTACATTTTCAGCATGAGATTCCTTTGGAGCTGATTGATATCTTGTACACATTCCAATACTAAATTGGATGTCTGGCCTGCTTGCTGTGAGGTAAAGGAGGGATCCAATCATTCCTCTGTATCTTTTAATATCATAATCCTTTCCATTGATATCTGCATCAAGGAGTGCTGTTGAACTCATAGGAGTGTCAGCACTTTTGCATTGATCCATTCCAAACTTCTTCAACAGCTCTCTGAGATATTTGGCCTGATTTATAAAGATGCCATTCTTTCTTTGCTTGATTTGAAGTCCAAGAAAGAAATTTAACTCTCCCATCATGGACATCTCAAATTCTGCCTGCATCATCTTAGCAAACTCTTAGCAAAGATCATTATTAGTGGCACCAAAGATAATGTCATCAGCATAAATCTGTACAACTAACATATTTGATTTTGAATATTTAATAAATAGAGTTGTATCAACTTTTCCTCTAACAAAATCTTTGTTGATTAAGAAACTACTTAATCTTTCATACCAAGCTCTAGGAGCTTTCTTTAACCCATAAAGAGCTTTCTTTAATTTGTAAACATGATTTGGTTTGGAAATGTCCTCAAACTCATGAGGTTGTTCAACATAAACTTCTTCCATGATAAAACCATTTAAGAAAGCACTTTTGACATCCATTTGAAATAATTTGAAATCCATCAAACAAGCAAATGCAAGTAATACACGAATGGCTTCTAATCTAGCCAGAGAGCATAAGTTTCATCATAATCAATGCCTTCTTCTTGATTATAACCTTTTGCAACCAATCTTGCTTTGTTCCTGATAATGATTCCGGATTCATCAAGTTTGTTTCTAAATACCCATTTTGAACCAATGACAGGATGATCATTGGTTCTGGGAACTAAGTCCCAAACTTGATTTCTTTTAAATTGATTTAGTTCTTCTTCCATGGTTATTATCCAATCATTGTCAGTCAAAGCTTCCTCAACATTCTAAGGCTCTATTTGTGAGATGAAAGCTGAAAATTGAGCCTCATTGATAAATCTTTTTCTGGTTTGTACACCTTCATTCACCTATCCAATCACTTGGTTGATGGAGTGATTGCAGATGTACTTCATAGCTCTTGGTTGAGGAGATTGAGGATGTTCATCTGATTGTTCAGTTTCAAAATCTTGAGATGGTTGACAATCAGTTGAACTATCCTTATTTGGATTTTTGAAACCTTTTGAAATAATAATTTCTTCATCAACATCAGATTTTATAGGAGGATTAGTTTCAACAAACAGTACATACACAGATTCCTCTAACACACATGTTCTTTTGTTAAATACAAAAGGTTCTGAGGAATGAACAGACTTTTGAAAATAATTTAAATAACTCTTGTTGCCATGCTTTTTCTTTCCTTTATGTAAATCATTTTGAGGAGTGTATCCTATACCACTTCTATTATTCGTAACTTTTTGATTTTTCAAGATTACTTGAAGCATCTCACTGCCTTGAGTAAATTTCTAAAGAGTTTTAGATAATTTTTCATTTTCATTTTTCAAAACATTGTATTTTGAACAAACATTAACGGCAATAGGTGTTTCAGCTGGTTTCTCAAGTTCTTTGACTCTTTTTCTCAGAAAAGACAATTCTTTAGCAAACTTAAGTAATTCAATATGCATTTCATCATATTCCTGACGTAATTCATCATAGCTCGATTCAATAATTACCTCTTCAGTGTCAGTTTCTTCTTCCTAAGCCACAAGACAAATGTTGGCTTCTTCCTCTGCTTCACTCTCTTCTCCATCTGAGCTGTCACCCCAGATGCCTGAGACATAATCCTTCTTCTTTTTGAAGAATTTTGGCTTTTTCTTTTCTTTCTCTTTGTTATGAGCTGGTAGCTGTGGGCAATCAGATCTTACATTGCCAGGCTTGTTGCATTCATAACATATGATTCTGCTTGTTGTTCCTTTTTGTGGCCTGCGAAAGTTTTGATCCTTTTTGTACATACGTCTAAACTTTTTGACGACCATTGCTAGTTCTTCATCCTCCATATCTTCTTCCTCATTCTCTGATCAAGTTCCTTTTCTTTCTCCTTAATGGTTTTGAGAGCCAGCCCCTTTTTCTTTTTCTCATCAATGTTTGACAGATCCTTCTTGAATTTCTGCTTGCTTTCATACTCAGCAAGACTCCCAAAAAGAGCTGCTACTGAAGTCATTGATTCTCCACGGGATTCTTCTATGGCTGTGACCTTGTCTTCCCATTTACTGGACAGAACATTTAGGATTTTTCTCACTTGAGATCGGTGATCATAAGTTTTGCCAAGGGCTGCCAATTTGTTGATGAGATGTGTATGACGCATTTGGAATTTAGCGATGGTTTCTTCATCTCTCATCCTGAGTAAATCATATTCAGTGGTCAGCATGTTGACTCTGCTTTCTTTTACTGCTTCAATACCTTCATATGCTATTTCCAGTGCATCCCACATATGTTTTACAGAAGGTAAAGTGCAGACTTTGAAGAAGTCATCTTCATTTAGTGCATCTTGTAACATTAAGACAGCTTTTCTGTTCAACAACATCTTTTTCTTGTCCTCGTCATCAAACTCTGCTTTCGGCTTTGGAACCAGTTGATCTTTGTCCTTCTTCATTGGCACGATGTTTCCTGTTTCAAAAACATCCCAAAGATCAAAATCAGTGGCCAGAATAAAGTTTTGAAACTTAATCTTCCAGAATGAGAATTTCTGGCTGTTAAAAGCTGGTGGTCTGATAATGGATGCTCCGTCGGCCATAACATGTTCGCCAAATCCTGCCATGGATCTCTCTTGAAACTGTTAAGTTCTTTCCACAAGAGACCTTCTCTGATACCAAATGTTAGAATAGGATTTGACCAAGAGGGGGATGAATTGGTCAAATTAAAAATTTTAACTCTTTAAAAAAAACACAAAACTGAAAACAAAGTCACCGAGAGTGTAGAAAGATGATGAACACAAAGATTTATCCTAGTCCGGTCTTCTTGACCTACGTCCGTCCTCAGAGCACCTCTGAGATTTCCAAATCCACTATCAGCAATGAATGAGGCTTCACAAGCCTGTACAGTTTGGGAATCCACTCCCCCTTTCTCTTCTTACTAAAACAGAGTTACACACTCTCTGTTTTCTAACTCTGTAGCAGCCCAAAAGACTCAAGGTCCCGTCCTTGAGTTTCTCATAGATTTACAAAATATTTTTGCCTAAGAAATCTCTCTCAAAAGAGTAGATGGCTTATGATGAAACACAGAAGAAAGTATTGAATGAATATAGAGAATGAAATAAACAGCGCTGAATGCTCAGAATATTTGTCGTTGTTCTCTATATTGAATGCTTCTCCTTTTATAGTTAAGAGTTGTTGAAGTGTTCGTTAGACTCCATTAATATCCGTTACTCTCAGCAATGATCATCTGAATCTTCATTAATGGCATTTAATGCTGCTCAGTTAAATAACAGCGAAGTTTGCAGATGAACGTTAATGTCTCCAAGTTTCAGACCTTGCCTATGCTTTATTCTTTGTTTAATGTTTCAGACTCCTACATTTATGAGCGCAGACAATATTCAAAATGTCGTTACACAGATAAGGAAAGTAGGTGTGTAGAGTAGATAAAGTTTATCAGTAATAAAAGCTGTCAGAAAAGTAGTGCTCGTCATAACTTAGCTAATGCTCGAGTATTGCTTGATAAATTTCAAAAGAAAGTTCAATGCTTTGACACACTACTTGAGTATTGCATGAAAGTGTTTGAAAAAGAATCAAATACTCGAGTAAGAAATCACAATGCTTGAGTATTAATAATGCTTCATAAGATTGCTCGAGTATTCTGTGCAAGTATTGAAAAATATGGGTTTTGAAAAGTCACAATACTCGAGTAGTAAATCTCAATGCTCGAGCTAAAGAGTGCTTTCAGTGTTTGCTGGAGCATTTTCAGCAAGTATTGATGAACAATAAAAAATTTGGCCCGATGCTCGAGCATTGATGCTAGTGCTCGAGCACTATCAATACTTTCATTCAATACTTGCAGTGTTTCATTCCAGTAGACTGTGAAGAACCTCAGTGCTCGAGCACTGAAAACCTGTTTATGATTTGTACTGTATTGTATGACAAAGTTATGATGTTTGAAAATGTGATTATATGTTTATAGCATGATTTGGCCATATGCAAAGTGTTTAAAAATTTGAATATCACATGTTCATGCATATGTATGTAATCAAATTATGAATTATTGTCATGCATTTTGGTGAAGATTTTTGTGTTTTTGCTATTGAGGTTTCTTTGAAATCTCATTATTCCAAGAATAACATTTCTAGGTCCAATCTCAAGTGAGGGTAAAAGCAAGGTGAGGGAAGATTAAAGGAAGCTCTATGTGTATCTTGCATGAGATGGTTCTTAATGATGTTTTGTAAAGTATTGTATACATTTTGGATTATGTATCACTTAAACCTCTACTTGATGAGAATGTAGATATATGTATTTACAATTTTAAAATATTTATCTTAATAAAATATTAAAATATATATGATAACAAAAGAAAGACTATGCATGTAGGGAGATAAGAAGAAGTGATAGGGATATGGTTTGTCAGTGGAGGGAGACTTTGTTGATAGCTTGTTTTGATCATAACAAACCCTATGATGTTGGAGGATTTGGAATATGTTTCAAAAACTTGAAACTTTGTTGGAATTGTTAAATGTGTTTTGAGAGAGTACTAAGTTTTCAAAACTTAAGTTCTATAACCTGTTATCAAAACTTGATGTTAAAACTTGAAGTTTATAAAAGAGTTTTGTTTTCAGTTCAAAAACTTACAATCAAAACTCAAGTTTAAGAAAGAATTTTTTGGTTTTGTTCAAAAACTCTAGTCTTGATTCCCTATAACTCAAGTTTCATAACGCTCAGCACAAATCTTGATCTCAGAACTTGAAGTTTCAGCTTCAAGTATTTCATCACGTTATAGAACTCAAGTTTCGTACTTCATGGACTTTAATCTTAAACTTGCCTTGATAAAACTCGAGTTCCAGCTTTTCAAAACTCAAGTTTCATAACTACAAAGAAAACTTGCACTGAGAACTGGAAGTTTTAGCTTAGAGTTTTACATAACTTGAGTTAAGCCTTTTGCAAACTCGAGTTTCATGCTTTGCAAATAACTTCAAATCCAAAAACTTAATGTACAGACTCGAGTTCACATTAAAAGTATTCCAAAGCTCAACTTCTAGCTTGAGCAAACTCAAGTTTCAAAGGTTTTCTCATTTAATCATCCTTTCTTATGTTATAAAACTCACCTTCTGTAACTTGATGTTTCACAACATCAAACAAAACTTGAAGTTTTAATAAAAGTTTTCAAACTATGTTACATAACTCTCATTGAAAACTTGAGTCTCATTAAAAGTTTTCTTAAACTCGAAGTTTCACTATATGGTTTCTTAGAATCTCTTCAGACTGAATGCTTTAGCACTCGAGTTCTAAGTATTGAGAACTTGAGTTCCATATCCTATCTAACATAGTCTTTGACAAAGCTAAGCCTACATTTTACCAAATCTTTCCATATTTATGCTTGGCTCATTTGAAACTTACCTGCTCTAATAAATGCTATCTAGCCCTTTCATTAAATAGCTCCGGTCATCTGAAGAATATCTCTGAGCATTAATGACACTTCCACCATCGACAGTTGAGTCACATTAATGGTAGACCAATGAAAGCGGAAACTATGGGTAACAGATACAAGCTTCTATCTAACGGACTTTGAACTCTTGAGTAACGGCTAATGAATGAAGCCTTGGCTATAAATAAAGAGTATTGACGATAGAGAAGAAGAGACGATGAACTAGCATTGTCACACATTTACTGTCTGCAACTACCATCTCTGCCATTTTGTTCATAAAGCATTGTGAGCTTCAATGTTTAATCATCTACTCTTTCAAGAGAGCCTAAACTATAAATTTCCTATTGTTTTACTGTGAGATATTCAAGGTTGGGACCTTAAATTTGTCGGGTTAACATTGATAAATCTCCTGTGTTCTTTTGCTCTCTACTTCTCTTCAATGACTTTGTTTTAATTTTGCACTTGCATTTTAAATTTTCAAAGGTGACCAATTCACCCACTCTTGGTCAAATCCAACAATAACAGGCTTAAGATGGATAAGAGTAGATGGCACATGCGGGCTATGGTGTGTCAATAGAGGGAAACTTGTGATAGAAAAGAAAGACTATGCATAAGGATGACTTGCACATTCACATACGCAATCCCTCTCTCTTTCTCTCTCTTGCGTCCATTGTTCCTATTGGAATTTACTTGCCTGCCACAATCTCATCCCCCTTTTTCCTCTCTTTTTTGATTGCAAGCCATGGGTTTGTCATTGACTATGCTTCTAGACCTAGTGAGATGCTACAAGATAGAGGTCGCCAATAATAGTTGTTCTTTATATATGCTAATGGATGGAGGTTGTTATCACTATTGGTGATGAGAAGCTCAAAAGAAGTGGGGTGAGAATCTCACCATCACCGTTGGTGGTGCGAGTTGCCATCCACCCCTGTTGCTGTTTTTAAAAGTAACTCGATCGACCGGGTTATTACCTAGTTATGGTGAGTTGGTCTGATTTAGGCCAAGTCGCTATGTGTTACACCTCACTTTTTAACTTAATATCTTCAGTAGAGACCACTATTAAACCCCTTTAATGCTTTCCTTAACTTTAAATAAGGTAAAGAAATGAAACTCCAAAGTTTGCCATGAGTTACTATTTATTTGATCAAAAATTCCAGATTTTGGGCTAATTTTGAAAATTCATAATTAATTCTAGAAAAATTGAAATTGAGTGGTTCAAGGCTATAAATGAAGCTTATACAATTCTCTATAGGGTAAAATACCTGTTGGTTCAATTTCTTACCAATTAATACAGTTTAAAATGTGAAGATACGCTGTTCATAAGGTCATTTTTTTATTTTTTTTCATGTTTTTATCTTAACTTTGGAAAGCTATAAATTTTTGTATACTTGTCCAAATTCAGTGGTCGTGATCTCATTTTAAAGCTTACCATATAAACTATTTTTCTAAAAAAAATTAGATTAATTAGAAGTTGTTTGTTATTTTTTCTTGTTGCCCAAAAATGAGGTTTAGTTATGGGTGTTGATTGAGCTCTATTTGTATCAGTTTTCTACTTGAATTTCCAGAGTCTTGATCCGACTAAGCCATAAATTGCAAACTTAGGTCGTTGGTTAGCCTTAAAAATGGATCAGGAATATTAATGGTGATTTCTAAGGATTGTACAGAGACAACCCTAGGGTCGTTCTCTCTAGAAGCTACTATTGCGTATAAATAGTCACTAGCTTGTGATTATGCTTGTAATGCAAATGCAATCAGTTTTTAAATCAAGTTATGCTATGTACCTAACTAATTACAAAATAAAACTTTTTTTAGTATTTTCTAGTGAAAAAAAAAGTAAAGGCAGATTGGAATGTGAAAAGGGTATGCTATAGTGATTTCCTCTTGAAAACAAATTACGCCATCATAGTTCGCAAAGGATTAGGGAAAGCATCGTCTTTCATACTAAGTTTCGTGATCAAAAACCCCAACAACTCGCTGGGTCAAAAATCTCATGAAATCAACTCCATTCCATGAAATCCTTTAAGAGCACTTAGTGTGTGTACGGAAATTGCAAAGTGACAAAATCAACTCCATACATTGTTGACTCTAAAACCAAGTACAACTAGGATGATAGAAGAGAACAACAAGATTTCATTGAATAAGAAAAATGAACTCCATTCTACATTGTCAATCACAAATCAACTCAATACACATTAATCCAAGTTTGGCTCGACCGAGACCAAGCATTTACACACAAATTACAAAGTCCAACTCGGAATCCAAGTAATCTATAATGTAAATACAGATTGAAAGCAAATACTCCCCTTTCGGCACTTCAAACTCCGGTTCACTTCATCTTCAAGAGGATGGAGATGCTCAGCTCCTCATGGGTGATGGAATCGAGCTCCGTATGGACAATTGAGGCATAATGAATGGATTGATGGTGAGGAAATGGAGGAAATAGGGTTTAGTGTGTGTGGAAGGTGAAGAAGAATAGAGTGTGGATGTGTCTCTGCCTCTTTCTTTCTCTTCTTGCTCTCTTCTCAGCCTCATTCTGTCTCCTCTCCGAAAATACCCTAAAAATGGAATGATAAAACCGTTATGGGTTGGATCTCTAAAGTTGGGTTGGGTTATTTTCCATTTGGAGTAAAAATCTGGTGCTGATGCGCGATATTTGACTCGACGAACTTGAGGTTTCACCACGGTGAACCTCTCCCGAGAGTTCATGCCTACTGTTTGAACTTTAGCCGCATCGAACTTTGAATTACGCCACACCGAAATTCTCCAGAGCTGCTTTCTCTTGCCTTTTGTACAGAGTTCCTGAAATGAAATAGTAAATATTGGCAGTATCATTTTCTCATGATGGAATTTAAGCACAATAACATCATTATTCATGGCATATGTACCCAAAATCACACTAATCCAAATCAACAACTCCTAATCTCAAATTAAGCACAAAAGGGTCATGTATGGGCTAAAATTGACTTTAAGACTCTGGAAATTCAAGTAGAAAACTAATATAAATAGAGCTTCACATATCGAACATGCCTTATGCCCCTTGACACTGTATCCTGACAAGTTACCGTATGCAGGAAAGTCATTTATCATTGTGAAGATCATTGCATGTAGCTTAAATGACTCCAGCCTGTATGCATCAAACACATCAACTCCTTCCTCCCATAGCTTCTTTAAGTCTTCAATCAAAGGTGCCAAGTAAACATCGATATCATTCCCCAGCTGTTTCGGTCCAGAAATCATCATAGTAAGCATCATATGATTACGTTTCATGCACAACCAGGGAGGCAGGTTGTATATTACCATGAGTATCGGCCACGCACTATGTGTACTACTGAATGTCCTATACGGATTGATCCTATCTGTACAAAGCCCAAGTCGAAGGTTTCTTTGCTCACTGCCGAATTGCGGAAACATTTCATCAATTTTCTTCCACTGTGGAGAGTCAGCCGGGTGTCGAACATACCTTCCATCAAATATTCTCTCATCATAATGCCATCTCAACTTCTGTGCTTTTGTTGTATTGGCAAACAAACGCTTAAACCATGGTACTTTTGGAAGATACCACAGTACCTTCAAAGGTTGCCTTTTAGCTAGTTTATCACCACAATCACCACCTTTCCTCACTTTGTATCATGCAGTTTTACATTTCGGACACTCAGTAAGATCTTCATACCCATTTCTGTATAGTATACAGTCATTAGGACAAGCATGTATCTTCTTGTACTCCATGCCCATTGTAGATAAGATTTTCTTGGCTTCAAACATATGATTTGGAAGTACATTGTTCTCTAGAAGCATATCACCCAACAACTGTAGCAACAATGTGAAACTACTGTCGGTCCACCCATAAGATGCCTTCAAGTTCATCAAATGCAATATACCCGTCAAGTGTGTATGCTTACTCCCAGGGTACAACGGTGTCTCTGCATCGCTCTGCATGCTTTCATATACAGGCGCTTGGGCAAAAGATTCTACCTCAACATCGTGAATCATTATTTCCATTCTATCTTCATCTATTGCATCCACAAAATCTCTTTCGTGTGCTGCATATGCATTTAGTTTTTCCCAATGCCATATCCACTTTGTGTACTGGAGACTTATTCCCTGACAAATTAGGTGATCCCTTATATCATCAATATTTTGCCTAATCCCATTTATACACTTGATACAGGGACAAAAATACATCCCATTTTTGCTAGTCGCATTTCTTTTAGCAAATTCAATAAACTATTCCACACCATTCTCATATTCATCACTAGTTCTTAACGCCTTCATCCAAGTACGATCCATTTATTAAACCCTAAGTCATTATATACATTCAAATTTAAAAAGACAAATCATAAAGTTATGAGGAGTTTCATATGAAATAAGAAAACATGGGGGATGAATATGAAACGTAAAAGGTTATAATTTAAAAAGATAAACGTTGGAAAAGTGATTTTTTATGGCAAATTATGTAAACAAATATGAATCTTATTAAATACAACACACTTATATATAATTTATTTTAGCTACTTGTGATAATTTTGAGGATAAAGACAATGATAAAAATATTAGTTAATTTTAACAAATGTGATTTCATCTCCTTAAAAATATTGTATCATAAAATTAGATTATATATTAGTTAATAAATTCGATAAGTTAATTCAGGAAAATGATAAATCTGAGAAATCAAATGAAACAATTGAATGAAATAAAAGAAATTGCAATTCTTTTGACAAAATGGCATTTTTAATCGCAGTTATTCACATAACATGCAATAAATAACTTTTCATAATAATAACTAAAATTGCAATAAATGACGCAAAAACCGTAATTGGTAAACAAACTGAGTCCCAAATTTCAAATTGAATCGCCTATCAACCAGTCATTAATTTCTCTGCTTTTTGTGTGATGGATAAAGGAAAAAAGAAAAAAATAGTATTAATTTACTCAAATAGTTGTTTTAATGCCAACAACTAAGTGACAAGTCCAGAAAAATACAAAGAAATATATAACCGTCGGGCATGAGTTTACAATGATTTGTGTGGCATGGCAAGTCACTTTCTAATAGCTACGATACATAAATCCAGGTTGACAATCCGACAAGAAGGTTTTAGATCGGGATTGTCAACGACACATATGTAATAAAATTGTTGATTATATTTGATTAAAAAATGGTTGATTCTACTATTATACATACGAAAAAAAGTGTTCTGTTTATTTTTAAGAACTATTTAAAACATGTACAAAGTCGAGTTGATGGCGTTATTTTCGTTCAAGTTCACTAGTAAAGATGGAAAGCGAAGACCTCAGAAAGATTACGTTCAGGCCTTAACTTTAATGCAAATCTTTGGACATACTCACTTAGAAATTAGAAAAAAAGTGAAGGGAAAGGAAGAAAGTTGCCTACCACAATGGGCAACAGCGTGCGATATAACTTTCCAAGTGCAAATCGAGTGACGGGCAACGGCGTGGGGCTGGAGCTGTGGGGTTTGGGGGGACCGGGGGGTGGGGTCGCGCGGCTAGGTCTGAAAGGAAGGAAATGAAAGGAAGGAGGAGAGACAGAGTGGGGTGGGGTCACACGGCTGGGTAATTTTGGGGAGTGAAAGGAAGGAGGGAAAGTGAAAAGTTAAAATAAGGGGCCTTTAGGCGCCCTATATTGTATATAGGGCGCCTAAAGGCACCCTTTAGGCACCCTATCGCCATATAGGGCGCCAAAAGGGTACCTTTAGGCGCCCTATCTTTAGGATAGGGCACGTAAAGGCACACCACTGTTCTTATATTTTCAAAAATACCACCGCCTTCATTTTTTACTCCCTTTTTTATAAAAAGGACATGAATTTCAGTAGTAAAAACCATAATCTGTAGTAGTGAAAGTAAGTTTGTCACCCTAAAAGCGAAAGAAGGAGGAAAAGTTAGCTTTGGTGGAAAATTATAAGGCCCTAAAAATGATTTATTCTAAAATAGCTCGTTTTTAGGAGTTTTCGGCAGGATAAAATAATCCTGTTAATTTTGGGTGGATCAAGGGACAATTGGAGGATGATGATTTTAATATATTCAAGAGGGAATTATGGAGATTAAATGAGGAAGAAAACATCTCCATAAAAGTAGAAAAAGATTTACCGGAATAGAGTTATGTTTACCGGTAAAAAGTGTAATCGGTAGAAGTAACCGAATGGGATTTGGTTTGGTTAGAGTAACCAAACCCCAAACAGATTTTTCTTCTCCATGTGGAGCAATAATGACCACTTTTTATGAGCCAATAAGAGCCAAGCACATGTCACATATGTGGTGAAACCTTAGCCCTTGGATAAACCTCCTTATGTAAGTTAAATCCTAGCCTTCCATCTTTTTATGAGGGATTTTATAAAT
>JANTPZ010149500.1:2685-13378 GCA_025593235.1 Vachellia pachyceras
AGTAAGACCAGTATGACTTTGATAAGGTATGGAGATACGAGTCAAAGTCATGGGCACTTGTAAGAGTACAAGGTGTTGGACCGACCCGCTATGAGAAAGCTGCATGGATTAAGTCATTAGCTTATCTCATATGTAATCACGTCACAATGCCATTTGACCTGAGATCATCATGGATTCCTGCATGAAAGTCACTAAGCTTTGATCTAGTCAAAAGTCACCTTTGACCGGGTGATGATAAAGGCTATAATCAGGTTTAAGGGTTTTCATGGGGAGGAATGTGAGTGATCAAGATGGGATTTGTCCCTCATATTAGTTGAGAGATATTACCGGGCCCCTCGATGAGTGAGTCTGAGAAATGTATGGCCATACTGTAACGAAAAGGGGTTTTCGTTTCTTTGATCAGACAACTCAGGTATCAAGAAAGTAATGGTCGGGAGTAGGAGGATGACGTCATCCATGCCTCATCCTTGACCAATATATCGTGCGACAAAAGGGACGTGATGTGGTTGCCTAAAAGGTTACGTCGTGTTAACGATCCCCGTATGATTTGGGTAGTTGTAATGTCTTGCTAGAGATCGCTTGCGACTTGTGCGCTTATGGTGAGATTAGCCCACTGCCAATTTTATATGGGCCTACAGGGTCGCACGCAAGAACAACCCAACATAAGCTTTATTTCTAGGGTTTATTCGAATTTTAAATATATGTATATATATGTTGAAATTCGAAATTGCACAATATTATGTAAATAATATTTGTGTGTCTTAGTTTAATATTTGATTTATTTGATAAATTAAATAACTAGCATTATTTTAATTTATAAAGATAAATTAAATCTGTTGGCTCATTATTTGGATTAATTAAATGGATATGATTTGATCAGATCGATTTAATCCAAATTATGATTGCAAAATTCGAATTTCACATTTTGAATTTCAAATTTCGAATTTCAAGATTAGATCTTGAATATTGGAATTGCAAGATTAGATCTTGAATATCCTTTTTGAATTTCGAATTTCAAGATTGGATCTTGAATATTGTAATTGCAAGATTAGATCTTGAATATCTTTCGAAATTCAAATTTCGAGATTAGATCTTAAATATCTTTTGAATTTCAAATTTTGAATTTCAAGATTAATCAAGATTAAATCTCGAAAATCTTTTGAAATTCAAATTTCAAGATTAGATCTTGAATATTTTTTGAATTTAAAATTTGGATTTTTCAAGATTAATAAAAAGATTAATCTTAAATTATGATGCACTCCATGAGCTCTATAAGCATGAGTGCTCGTGCACACAAAAATCGATCTATTCTGAATTTGAATTCACTCTTGAGCCACGAAACCCTAGAGAGAGAGAAACGAAGAGGCGCTAGCATGCTGATATTGTTGGAGACTGTTCGTGTGGATACCGGTAGAGGCAGGCGATTGAAAGAACGTCGACTCCTCGTGATCGGAAGCAAGAGCGCGGAGGTTGTGGAATCTGAAGAGATTCAGACGTAAAGGAAGGGATAATATCGAAACACAAAAGGTACGCCTTCATCTCCTAAACGCCTTTGACAGATCCATATTTGGGATTATAAAATTTTAAATTCCGCTGCATGTACATTCTAAAATCCCAACAGGATATAGTGACAATAGTGAGGATCTGAAAAGTGAAGGGGTGGTAGTGGGGGTGACAGTAGTATTGTTGGGGGTGATGATGACAGTGACGATGAAGATGATCATGTAAGCCCTACAGGTGAGTTGGTGTTGGCAAATGTTGGTGATGATGGCAGTGATCATGAAGATGATGAGTTTGGCATTTATGACATTAATGGGCCTCCAATAGAAGTGAGGGTCTAAAAAGATACTGTTGGGTCGAGGTCCTTTTTCATGGTTGGTGAGACATATGCAGATAAAAATGAGCTTGTTTGTGCAATAGATGACTATGCCATACAAGGAAGAGTGAAGTTGAGGCTTGAAAAAAGTGAGTCATGGAGAGTTCATGCCAAATTTCAAAAGGGATGCCTGTTTGTCCTATATGCTTCTAAAGATGGGTTAAATCCGAGCCTGGTAGTCAAGACTTTATTATTAGAGCACAGTTGTAGTAGGGTTTTTAAGAACCCTAGGGCAACGTGAAGTGGTTGGCGGCTTATTTTAGGAGGAAGGTTCAGGAGAGGCCGAAATATAGAGTTGCAGACATGAAGAAAGATGTGGAGATTGACTTGAAACTGAATGTGAGCAAATACAAGTGCAAGAGGGCAAAGAGGCTCATTATGGAAGAGTTGCAAGGGGGTTATATTTATGAGTTCAATAAATTGGAAGCGTATTGCAATGAGCTAAAGATCTCTAATCCTGGATCTGATGTATCAATCGAATTGAGCAACTTGAAAATGGCAAAAGGGTGTTCAGTAGATTGAATTTATGCTTTCATGCTTCAAAGGTAAGAATATTATTAACTTTTTTGTTGATAATTGTTAAACTATGAATTTACGTAATAAAAGGATATTTTTTCTACCTGTCAATCATAGACTGGGTGGAAGGCAGGCTGCAAACCCATAATTAGGGTAGATAGCGATATTTTTTTCAACTTGTCAATCAAAGGAAACGCTAGAGGAATTTTGCTAATAGCGGTAGGACTTGATGCAGATGATTCCCTCTTTCCAATAGCTATGGGGATTACTCAGAAGGAAAACACTCTCAACTGGAGGTGGTTTCTTAAATGGTTGCAGATATCATTAGATTTGGAAAATGGGTAGCGTATTACTATTATGTCTGACATGCAGAAGGTTAAATCATGAACAACGGTTAAATCATCAAGGGGTCACTAGAATATGATAAAATAAGGTAGATTGAAGCTGGGAAACAAACAATTCATGAACCGAGTTCATTCGAATATGGGTAGAATTTAATAACATGAAAATGTGAAAGAACCAATGCTTTAAGGCTCCAGGTGTCCGTGGAATATGATAAACAAGGCAGATGAAGTAACATGAATCTGGTAAAGAAGCAATTGTTGAACGCCCCAGGCTTCAACAACTGCTTCTTACCAGTTTCTTGTTACATCCTCTTATGCGCCATCATCTTCAAACTGATATGCATAAGCAAGTGCAAGCTTCTTCCCCTTCAAATGGCCAAAGATTTGGAGAGTATATGAAGGGTTCACGCGCTTTACACATTAATTGAGGCAAATTGGTCAATAAATGTTAATAGCAGAGTTAGACGTCTTAATAGTTCAGTAGTCTTATCAGGAGTCGTTCCCAATGTACTTCTGTCTTTTCAGTTCTATCTACCCAAGGCATTACATTTACCTCATTTGAATTATCAATGCTCGTTAATCGAATGAATATGGTGACACTGGAATGTAGGAATATAAGTTGAAAGGGTTGACATTCGAATGAATAATATCCGTTATTCGAATGAATAATATCCGTGGGTCAGTGGAATATGGTAAACAACGGAAGGAAGCAATTGATGAACTTTGCTTGGGCACTAAGCCATTGACAATGACGACACTAGAGAAGATGAAGAAACATCAAACTGGTAACGAATCATCGATAAACCCTGGAGTGTTCATCCATTGCTACCATCCAGTGTCATGTTTCTTCCCTCTTTTCAGTGTCAACATCATCAATGATGTAGAGTACATAATACAACTTCTTCGGGTGGGGGTAGTTTGTAATGGATTTTAAACGGATACGTAGAGCGACATCATGTTGAAGTTTGTTAACACTAGATTTTGGAAAGGATATTGAGGTATTTTAAAGCATCAGAAGTTGAAGGGTTGTAGGGTGAAATTTATGACAACACAGATTTAAATTTTCAAGAGAAGGAATCGATGAGTCTATACCTAACTGTAATCAATGGATGTAAACTGTTCATTTCCAAACCCGTTGTTTTATCATATTCGGATGAAGTACATGCCTCATTCGAATGAGGAATAAAACTCATACGAATGGACGCAGCATCCTCACTTTCACTTTAACACCGTGCACAAAAACAACGGTGTAAATATAATTATTCGAATAACCTCATGACCTCATTCGAATGAGTACATGGTGGCATTCGAATAGAAATGCATGTTCAGGGGTCACTCGTTATAAACCGTTTGTCTTACATACGATGTAGAAAGTGACCCTTTCTAAACCTTAGCATCAGCCACGGTGTAGAATGTGTAACCTTATACATCCGAATAAGTACTTAGTGGCATTTGAATAGAAACGCATGTTCATGGGTCATTCGTTCTAAACCGTTTGTCTTACATACGGTGTAGAAAGTGACCCTTTCTAAACCTTAGCATCAGTGACGGTGTAGAATGTGTAACCTTATACATCCGAATGAGTACTTGATGGCATTTGAATAGAAACACAAGTTCATGGGTTGCTCGTTCTAAACCGTTTGTCTTACATACGGTGTAGAAAGTGACCCTTTCTAAACCTTAGCATCAACCACGGTGTAGAATGTGTAACCTTATACATCCAAATAAGTACTTGGTGGCATTCGAATAGAAACGCATGTTCAGGGGTCGCTCGTTCTAAACCGTTTGTCTTACATGCTGTGTAGAAAGTAACCCTTTCTAAACCTTAGCATCAGGCACTGTGTAGAATGTGTAACCTTATACATCCGAATGAGTACTTGGTGGCATTCAAATAGAAACACATGTTCAGGGGTTGCTCATTCTAAACCGTTTGTCTTAAATAAGGTGTAGAAAGTGACCCTTTCTAAACCTTAGTATCAGCCACAGTGTAGAATGTGTAACCTTATACATTCAAATGAGTACTTGGTGGCATTCGAATAAGAGAGACTTTCTGGGGTCATTACATTAATGAAACTGAAATGGCGGGTTAAGAAACGAACGGTCTAAATGACTTGAATGCAGTTGGGCCATAGGTCTCCTCGAGCCCTTCTCTTGGAACTTTAAATCTGTATTATAATAAATTTCGAAGAACAACTCTTCAACTTCTAATGCCTTAACAACCCAGATGAAGTTGAGAAACGTGCAGAAGACGAACTATATAACCTCCCTGAGCATCTAACAATGAAGAGGCGAAACTCAGAAGACAACTCTACTCAGTCGACTACTAGTATTGCTAAGAAACATTGAAGCAACAGAGCCATGGGAGAAAAGGATCCACCCTTGAAATGCACTCATTGCCTCAAGGAAGGCACATCAACAAAGATGCAGAGGCAGGGGGAGAAAAGGCTTCAACTCTAAGATGATGAATTGCCTGAAAGTTGTCCCAACCAGCAACCTCGATGCATTGCAATGTCGCCTCACTTTAAGGGAAATGCAAAGATTGAAGTTTTTCATATTCAACGGAAAGATGGTACTGTTGAATGTTGACAAATGGAAATGATCCTCATCACCTCATGCTGCCCCTAGAGGAAGTTATTTAGAATTCATCAGATGAAGCAAACCATGAGGTTACGACAAACCAAGAATGTTCTGCAATAAAGACAACCCTTCACCATGTGGGTTGTTTACCATACCACTGACCTCTCGAGGGTTCACCAATATCTTCTTTTCCAATTTCATTGTATTTCATCTGAATTGTTAATGATATTACTCTAACTCCTGGAGTGTTCAAGAATTGATCATTTCTTTTCCAATAGAGACAATCTTTCACCATGTGGGTTGTTTACATACCACTGACCCCTCGAGGGTTCACCAATTTCTTCTTTTCCTGTTTCATTGTATTTCATCTAGATTGTTAATGATATTGCTCTAACTCCTGGAGTGTTCAAGAATTTATTATTTCTCACTTTCAATGCTATTTAATCTGCAGTAACAAGGAAGATGACATATGCGTATAATAGATTATAGATTAAACACTTAATAAACAATTCAACATTATATTACACATGCCTAAAATACGCTACTAAACACTGTAATGAGCAATGCTATTAAACCGTCACTTCATTCAAATAAAGGATAAAACTCATTCGAATGGATTAAGCCTCCACACTTTCTAAACCGTAAGTCAACAACGGTTTGGAAAACCTTATACGAATCAGTTTAAATACTCATTAAAATCCATTCATTCAAATGATTACAACTAGTTCTAATGGATGCATCGTCTCACTTTCCAAACTGTAATCGGATAAAGAGGTTTAAAAATCCTTAATCGAATCAGTACAATAACTCATTCGATTGAGCCAATCAATTAAAGCGTCACTTAATTCGAATGAATGATAAAACCCATTCAAATGGATGCAGCGTACTCACTTTCTAAACCGAATCTGTGACCAACAGTTTGGAAGTCCATATTCAAATTAGTTCAATAACTCATTCGAGGGAGTCACAATCACCCTAATTTCGGTTCTTTCACTCATTCGAATGAGGGATACAATTAATTCGAATGGATGTATCATCCTCACTTTCTAAACCGTACAAGAATACGATGGTTTAGAAATCCTTAATTGAATCTGTAGAAGAACTTATTCGAATAGGTCACTTCATTCGAATGGAGGATAAATCTCATTCGAATGGATACAGCATCCACACTTTCTAAACTATACCAGAGAACAACAGTTTGGAGATCCATATTCGAATCAGCTCAATGCCTGATTAGAGGGAGTCACTCTAACTGCGGTTCTTCCATTCATTCGAATGAGGTATACAATTAATTCGAATGGATGCATCGTCCTCACTTTCTAAACCATACTAGAATACGGTGGTTTAGAAATCCTTAATTGAATCGGTAGAAGAACTTATTCGAATAGGTCACTTCATTTGAATGAAGGATAAATCTCAATTGAATCGATATAGCGTCCACACTTTCTAAACCGTACCAAAGAACAATGGTTTGGAATTCCATATTCGAATCAGCTCAATGCCTGATTCGAGGGAGTCAATCTAACTTCGGTTCTTCCATTCATTCGAATGAGGTATACAATTAATTCGAATGGATGCATCGTCCTCACTTTCTAAACCGTACTAGAATACAGCGGTTTAGAAATCCTTAATCGAATCAATAGAGGAACTTATTCGAATAGGTCACTTCATTTGAATGAAGGATAAATCTCAATCGAATCGATATAGCGTCCACACTTTCTAAACCGTACCAGAGAACAACGGTTTGGAATTCCATATTCGAATCAGCTCAATGCCTGATTCGAGGGAGTCAATCTAACTTCGGTTCTTCCATTCATTCGAATGAGGTATACAGATAATTCGAATGGATGCATCGTCCTCACTTTCTAAACCGTACTAGAATACGGCGGTTTAGAAATCCTTAATCGAATCAATAGAGGAACTTATTCGAATAGGTCACTTCATTTGAATGAAGGATAAATCTCAATCGAATCGATACAGCGTCCACACTTTCTAAACCGTACCAGAGAATAACGGTTTGAAATTCCATATTCGAATCAGCTCAATGCCTGATTCGAGGGAGTCACTCTAACTTCGGTTCTTCCATTCATTCAAATGAGGGATACAACTAATTTGAATGGATGCTCGTCTTCACCTTCTAAACCGTACTAGAATACGGCGGTTTAGAAATACTTAATCGAATCAGTAAAAGGAATTATTTGAATCCGTCACTTCATTCGCATGAAGGATAAAACTCATTCAAATGGATTCAGCGTCGTCATGTTCTAAACCATACCTGTGAACAACGGTGTGGAAATTCATATTCGATTCAAGTGAACAACTCATTCGATTGAGTCTCTCTAACTTCATTTCGTTGAATGGGGTCTGTTATGCATTCGAATGAGGAATAGTTCTCATCGGAATGAGATCAGTTGAGTCACTTTCTAAACCGTAACTGAAAAAACGGTTTGGAAACATCAATTTCTGAACCGCGTTTTCTATGTTCGGTTTTAAAAGGTTTGGGTTTGGCATCCAAATGAGACATACCTCTCATTTGAATGACAATCATACTTGGCAAACTAACATGTAAATCAATTATAAAGGTTTAGGGAGTTAAATGGCGTGGAGGATGATGTGGCAATGTATCCTAGTTGGCAAATGGCCGTCACAGCTTCCGTTAGCCTAGGTGAAAAGTTCAGCGTTTTCTAAACTTCCGTGGCGAATCTAGTCCCGAGAAAACTTTCGGATGCGCCAATGCGTGTACTTCCGTGGCAAACACACTACTTTACCCAAAAAAGCCTAATCACCCCAAAAGTACCACATCCATAAACTACTATTGTGTCTGTTTGAAAAACATTTGGGAGAATGATTTCACATAATTTGAGGTAAGTATGCGAGATGAGTTTTGTCTCGACTTACGTGAAAACCATTTCAAATAGAGTTACCAAATACACATAATAGTGCCGATTGGCATCCATAGAAACATAAGGCAGAAATGAGTGAAAGCATGATTTAGTGATAGGGGCGAAGCAACCCAGGGTTGAGGGTGTGTAAATGCCCCTACTCAACTTTTTGATATTTATGTAATAACTATTGGGCTTTTTATTATGTAACCGTTGATTTTTAAGATTTGAACTCACTCAAATTATCTATAATAGCAAACATATTGACATTTTCTTGAAAATAAAAAAATTACCCCCACTGTTAGAAAGTCCTTGAGCCACCACTGCTTGGTGAGGTCGTGAAGGATAGCGTGATGTATATTCAAACGTACATTTAAGTATGAAAAGTGACTTTTTTTTTTACCTTTTAATTTACTTTTTTATATTGTCAATCAGATAATTTGGCTTATGCATAGAAAGCCACAGTAAAATGAAAACTTATTGCATTTGACTTTTTCACACGGAAGAGAGAAGTTTCAACTACAGAAAGTGGATGGAGAAGAAATTAAATGATGGGTCCCACCTATAAGGTCTATCAATATACGTTCTGATCATTAACCCATATTAAATCTACTTGTATTTTTTTGGAATTAAAAAATAACCCAAAAAATGACTTTTTATTTCACTTTCACTTGTATGCGAAGTAACTCTCATCAACTAGCAATTTTTTTATTTTTTTAAAAAAGTTAATCCAAATATAAATCTTATTATATTATTTGACTTTTATCCAAATATAAGTTTGTAAAAGTCAAATGAAATGAACATAATTTTTATCACCGATAATCCAAACACACAAAAGGAGAGGGGCTGGCAAAAAGAAGTTGAAATCCAAATTATGTGGGGAGAGTGAAATTAAACCGGAGAGGGGGAGAACAGAATCGCTTATCCACGAGTTTGAACAAAGATCACACACACAGAGATCAAAATTGTGAATGAAGACCAATGAGTAACAAGTAATTTTTGTTGGGCTGCTATTCTTTTATTAGGTTCATTAGGGTTCTTATTGGTTGGAACTTTGAGTTATCTTGGGAGGAATTTGCTATCTTTAATTCCATCCCAGCAAATTCTTTTTTTCCCACAAGGGATCGTGATATCTTTATATGGAATCACTGTTCTCTTTATTAGCTCTTCTTCTGTGGTGTACAATTTCGTTTAAATATTGCTTTAGCAAGGGTTGTTGTCTTCATCTCTATACATCCACAAGGGGGTTCGCTGTCATCATTGATGGTTAAGGAGGACTATCGTCATTGTCCATATTTGGAAGTATAAATTATTTTTTTAACATAGTTTACGATTTATGAGTTAAGTATGTGAGAATAATTTATGAGAACGATTTATAAGATAAGTATATGAGAAAAGTTTTATATCAACTTACATGAACGTGTTTTTATAAGGTTAATATGCAGGGCTGTTGTCATTGGCAGAGGACACCATCGATGTTATGGAGAACTATCATCAATGCTAATGGAGTGGATGAGGAAGGGTAAAAGAGGAAGGGAGGAAGCATAGACCCATGGAAGTGATGAAACTCACTTGCATGATTTTTATAGAGTAAGTTCTATGAGGGATTGAATTCCGATACACTAAACAATCTAAAAATTGAGATTAGTTCCAATTACACTTTCCATACACCAGTTACATTTTTATTTTACTACGTTCTACCACTCAATAAACTCTAAGTTAAATTCTATTCCATTTTCTTCAACATTCTTGAAAGTTGTAAACAATACTTTATTCTTATTAAAAATCAATTAATTTTAACTAAACAATTTAGACCATTAATAAATTCTAAAATAAGTTAGATGAAATTAAAGAAATTTATATGGAACTTTTCTTTGGAAATTATTTATAAAATTATGTATTTTAATATTACGTACTCATCATGACCATCAAAAGTTCAGAAGAGGCTGCTCGATACTCGAGTATTACAAGTCAGTACTCGAATTCTGCTTCATGAATTGCACTTGCACAGGTCACAATCCAGCTTTCAGCACATGGCTCAACTTGCAACGGCTATAACTATCTCAATTCAACTTTGCCTTGCAAATAATATATCAATGGACAGCCCTGTAAGTCTAGTTTCACATGAAATAAGAATTAGTCCCAAAGCTATTATATAAAGAAAGTTACAATAGATACAATAGGCAAATGTCAGAGAAAAAGCGTTGAATTCGACCACAAACTTTAGAAATTTATATCTCCTTCATCTGAAATTATTTGATGCTGTTCTAGGTGTCTATAAAAAGACTTTTGAGTTTAGTTTCATACAAAATTGGTTTCACATCAATCAGACTTGTGGTTTGAGAGATATGATCAAAATACCAAATATATGTCGAGCTAAAAGTTAACAGAGGGGGCTGATACTCGAGTTTTAGGCTCCAACACTCGAGTATCGAATCCCATATGGCCAATACTCGAGTATTGGTGACCCAATACTCGAGTATTGCACCAATACTCAT
>JANTPZ010149505.1:0-13442 GCA_025593235.1 Vachellia pachyceras
AAATTTCATTTCAATCTTGAATTGTTGAATCAATTACTGATAATAGCCCTATGGCTTAGGATTTTAAGGGAAGAACAGAATTCTAAAGCAGGATAATGATGTGATTACTAGAGCTGGTAACTATGATTGTGTCTGTTAATTTGGGAACGTATTGTTCGCTCAATAAAGTTGCATGATGAACTCTTCTGAACATCTAGCATGGAGTTTGAAACTGAATGCATAGTTACAAATGAAGGGGGATAAACCCCAAAATGTTACCATCCTGTCACTAGATTACAAAAGTATGATGGATGACCTTGTTGAGTTCCTTTTAATCCTACAATATATTTGATTTCTTTATGCCTGCCTGCCAAAGACTGATCGGGATCAATTTCTTAGTTCCAAGAGTCACGTTAAGGCCCGTGCTTAAAAGTAGTGACACCAGGAGGCTGCTTCCACTCAGATCAAAAGCCAAGGTTGAGAAAGTCCCTCAATAATGAAAACTACCCTGGTATGTCTCATGATAAGCAATACTTTTTGTTTTCATTTCAATCTACACTTATTGAATTAATTGCTGGCAACATTGTCCGATGGCTTAGAATTTTAATGATAGTTATGGTCCGCATATTGCAATACCTCTCTTACTTAGCTTTATTACTCATTAGAGATATTAAATTAACCACTTGATATAATTTCTTTGGCTAGTATTAGTGAAATAGTAACTTGTAAAGCTTCTCAAAATTTTCACTATTCCTTTGGCAACTTAAATTTTTTGGCCAATTTCAAATATTCATAATTAATTCTAGAAAAAAACCCTAAACAAGCGGTTTAAGTCTCTAATTAAATCTTATTACATTCTTTATGGAGGAAAATACTCATTTGAGCAAATTATATCTCAAGCCTTCCCTTAAACCATGTGGGATTTCACTATTCCTTTGGTCCTTTGAAACAGGACTTCATTACGGCCAACTAATGGCCACATGAAAATTTGTTCTCGGGAGCACTTTGCTGTGGTGAACTCCTCCAGACCACAAAAATTTTCCTTGCTGAGCACTTTCGCCGAGGCGAACTTTTTGGTATGTCGCAGCCAACTTCAGCTGCTGTCAAATTTATGGTTTTTAGCAGAAATTGGAAAATGCGTAACTTTTTGGATGTGTGCCTTTTTGAGATTGTGCCCAAGGTTAGTCATTGGAAAAAATGATATTTCAAAGAAATCCTAGTAGCAAATATCTCTAATCAACACATCATTATGCATGATTATTTAAATGTAAACTAGCATGCCATGAAACTATTGACAAAACCTCACTCAAAATAACATATTTGCATGAGGCCAAAGCAATCATTGTATAGCTACAACCACGCACATTCACAAGCAAGGATTTATATGTCGGGTAGCTACAACCACACATCAAACATGGCAAATAACATGCACAACAATAATCAATTGCAATGTAAATGTAAAAGTTAGAGTTTATGCTACCTTATATTTGACTTAGCTTTTCAATTGACTTCAAATGGCTTCCTACTTGCACTTGTCACCTTAGAACTCTTCTTGGCACTTTAACGCTCATACACAAGTCATTATGTGCTTGTCATCAATAATAGGCTATTATCAATGCACTATGACCTTGAATAACTCAAAACTCTTTCTTAGCAACTTAGTTTCTAACTTTGCCATTTGTGATTCCAAAGCTTCCAAAATTGTGTCATTACTTGTACCCTACACAATTTTTCTCTCTCAATCATTAAAAGCATCAAAATACACAAAATCACACTTATTTCCCTTTGAACTTTAGCTGGACAAAAATTAATAAAAATGGAGGAAAAGGAAATGGAATTTTGCAAGATTTCTTTGCACATGAATACATAATCCCACTCCTAGACCAATTCCCTATCATCATATAACATCAAAACATTATTCTCATACATCATCAAATTCATCCAGTAGCAAAGGAAGAGGGCTTCATACTATCTTTTCAGTACAACCTCAAATCAACTCAAACTATGCATCAACATGTAACAAAACATGTAGAGTTGATCTACGACATTTAACTCTTCCAATTCTTGCTCTTTCTCACTTAAGCCCTCTTTCAAGATCTCTCTTGAAACTCTTTAACCAACCGCTTAGAGAGAAAAATAATTCACTAGAAAAAAGGAATAGAGCTCATGAACTTCTTGAATGTTCTTCTATTTATAGATGGGCAACATTAATTAGTTGTTAGGAAGAGCTTCATATCCATTACTCTCAGCTGCAATGTTTGATGTTGTGCATTAATGGCTCTGGCACGCAGTATGACGTCTATGACCCAAACTTTCCTAAGTAATAAAATGAAGCATTTATTAGGGCAGTTGAGGTTTAAATAAATGAAGCATGGAAAGGGAAAAATTTTGTATAAAGATGGGTCTGCTGTCAGACTGGGATACTGTCAGTTAAAGCAGTAATTGAGTTATGCCACTCAAAACTCAAGTGTTGCTTAAAAATGTCTGAGTAAAAATTGAAGTTTATTAAGTAATACTTGAGTATTATGTTCATTACTCGAGTTCTAGTAATACTGTTGTTGATACTTGAGTTTTTCTGGAAGTATTGTAATGAAAAAGATGAACACTCGAGTGTTAAAAGTTATCGAGTTTTAATGAAAGTGTTAAAAGTTATCACAATACTCGATTTTCCGAATGATACTCAAGTGCTTGTAAGACTCTTTAATGCTAACACTTTCATTGATCATTGAGTTTTCCTGAAGGTATTGAAAAAGTTTCTCGATACTTGAGTTTTGTAGGATATAACTCGAGTATTATCAATACTTTCAATATAACTCATATTTTCTTGAAATTGTGAGTTCTAAACCTGATTGAGAGAATGAGGCTTAAGTTTTGGGAAATAGAAATCAAGTATTATTAATACTTTCACTAAAACTTAAATTTTCCTGAAAGTGTTGAGTTGTGAAAATAGAATCAAAAGAACGATACTTGAGTTTTGTGATTAGATCGAGTATTACCAATATTCATACTAGAATTCAAGTTTTCTTGAAAGTGTTGAAATTTGAAAACTAATTTTTAACACTTGATACTCGAGTGTTGTAAAGAAGAACTCGAGTATTGCAATACTTTCACTAAAACTCAAGTTTTCATGAAAGTTTTGAATTTTGAAAATTGATTTTGAGGCTAGGCTCAATACTCAAGCATTGTGAACCACAACTCGAGTATTGACAATACTTCCATCAAAACTCAAGTTTTCCTTGAAAGTATTACGAGTAATACATTCCAATACTCGAGGATGTAAAACTCATACTTGAGAATCATACTATCAACATAGACCCTTGTGGATGATGACAAAACTAAGTGATCAGGAATTATGGAAGATGTTTAGGATTGGGTTAGAAACAATAAAGATTAAATATGTATAAAGAGTATGTTCAAAGCATAACAACAAAGTTAACAACAGAGTAAAATGAACTATGATTTCTTCTCCCCTTTTATCATCAATCAAAAAGGGTGCTGAAGAGAAGAGGAAGGAGGTAAGTCAAGGATAGGAGAGGATGGAGTAGCTGAAGCTAGGGAAACTGATGTAATAGGAGGAGCAGGCTCTGCTGGATGCTCAGGATTTAAGTGTTGGGATTTTAGAGAACGTACATGCAGTGGAATTTTAAAATTTTCTAATCCCAATACGGATATGTCAAAGGCGTTTAGATCGAGGAGATGAAGGCGTACCTTTTGCGTTTCGAAACCGAAGCGTTTCTTGCGATTAGATCTCTTCAGGTGACCTTTTGTGTTCTTAATTCCGATCACGAGGAGCCAATGTTTCTTTGATCGCCTCCCTCTACCGGTATCCATGCGAACAGTTTCCAACAATCGTAGCGTGCTAGAACATCTTACGTCTCACTCTCTCTAGGGTTTATGTGGCTCATAATCGGGTTCATGAGTCCTAATATTTGTAGAACTCATGAAGAGCGTCTAGAATCTCAGATTAATCTTTATTAATCTTGAAATTCGAATTTCAAAAAGATATTCAAGATTAATCTTTATATTAATCTTTAAATTCGAATTTGAAATGATATTCAAGATCCAATCTTGAAATTTGAATTTCAAAAGATATTCAAGATCCAATCTTGATTAATCTTGAAATTCGAAATTTGAAATAATATTCAAGATCTAATCTTGAAATTTGAATTTCAAAAGATAATCAAAATCTAATATTGAAATTCGAAATTCGAAATTCGAAATTCAAAATGTGAAATTCGAATTTTGCAATCTTAATTTGGATTAAATTGATTTGATCAAATCATATCCATTTAATTAATCCAAATAATGAGCCAACATATTTAATTTATCTTTATAAATTAAATTAATGTTAGTTATTTAATTTATCAAATAAATTAAATATTAAACTAACACACACAATATTATCCTTCTGTTTTTGTAATACAGAGAGCATGTCCAGAATTTGGATCAATGGGTCAGCGGAAGATGTAGGCAAATTCGATCCACGCCCTTTCTTTTGTTGCCAATCAACGGGCTTGCTGTGAATTTCCCAGCAAGTGGCTTTATTATGCCCTTGTTTTTTTGCAATAATCACAAAAGGGTATGCCCTTGGGATTTTTACTGGAGCGGATAGCTAGGGCAGAGGACTCAAAAGAAATAGCAGGAGGGTTACCAGAAGTGGCAGTAGCATGGGAGGCATCAGAAAGCATGGACGGAGGCAAAGCCTTCACGGACTGTAGGCAAGTGTACTTGACTGAGGATACGAGCACGGGTATCATCATAGGCGGCATCGAGTCCAGCCAGTAGTTCGAACAGCCTCTCAGCTTCCTTCTCCTTGTGATCTTCAGCAGCATCAGCAGGGCAATGATAAGCTTTATTCTTGAGAGAGTCCACTTCCTGCCAAAGAGAGGATTTTTCCAGATAGTACTCATTGAGGGTCATTGTGCCTTGTTTGACATGCCACAATTTGAGTCTTAAATCAAATATATGAGCCATATTCCCAATGTCACCATATGCCTCTCGTACAGCCTCCCAAATAGCACGAGCAGTGGGCAGAAACATAAAATTCTTCTTAATTGAGGGAGATATAGAGTGCACCAGCCATGAGGAGACCATGGAATTTTCTGACTTCCATAGTTTGAAGGCCTTGTTGTCTGATGATGGAGGCACTTGGAGTTCACTAGTGATATGGTCCAATTTATTACGACTGTCGAGAGCCATAGAAAAGGACTGGGCCCACTCTCTATAGTTGTCACCAGTAAGCTTCTCAGGAATGATGGACATAGTGGACACTCCAGGAGAGGCTAGCCGAGAGGAGAAAGACGACACATGCACAGAAGAGGCATCATGATCAGAGGAAGCCATGCTTGATCGGGGGCGTCCCACCTGGGTGTTTGAGAAGTCGACGCTGGGAGGTGGAACAACAGTGGGCTTCGTTACTGGTTGAGGAGTCTCTGGAAGGTAGTGATGGGATCGACCAAAACAAAGGGAGCGACTGTGGGCTCCAATACTGGTTGCGGCGTCGCTGGGAGGACGCTAGTCTAATCGACAATGGTGGGAGCGACGATGGGCTCCAAACCTGGTTGGGGCGTCTCTGGAAGAACGCAAGGTTGATCGACAGAGGCGGAGGGAGCAACGACAGGCTCCTGTACTCTCGCGTCGGGGTCGATGACAGACGAAGAAGAAGAATCAACGTTGGCTCCTGAATTCTTCGAATGCTCTGATACCATGAAGATTCAGAGCTGAAGGATAAAAAAGATACTTATTCAATCATGAGGCAACGATTACATCCATATATACAAGTTGGATAACAAAGAATCCGATAATGAGATATGTGAATGACGTCTATTTACAGTAAATGGAAATATATTCAAATCCTAAACAGTTCCTATGATCTTTCGCCTCTCCCTATAGAGTCGGGATTCTACACACTATGGAGAACTTCGGTACTATTTATGAAGAGGAAGCTCCGGTACAACGTCGATGGGTAGAGTATCTGAAAGATTATGATTTTGAGCTTAAGTATCATCCAGGTAAAGCTAATGGGGTAGCTTCCGCTTTGAGTAGAAAGACGGTTCTTGCCTTTTAGATGAGTTTGAATGAGCATCATACCTTGAAGGAGTTAGCAGATGCACGAGTCACCCTGGTGGTTGAGACCACTTTATACATTGTCTTGGGAGTTTTTGACTTCTATCAAGACCTTCGAGCACCATGGAGGATACTCACTTATTTCACATTAGAGAAGAGCTTGAGAATGGGGTTATACCTTATTATGACATTGGAGGTGAGGGGATCTTGAGAATTAAGAAGAGGATTTGTGTTCCCAATAATACGGAAATCAATAACACAATCTTGGAGGAGGCCCATCGCAGTAGATATGCCATGCATCCAAGGATCATAAAGACGTACAGTGACCTAAAACGGGGTATTGGTGGCTGGGAAGAAGAGAGATGTGACAAATTTTATACTAAAGTGCTTGACCTGTCAAAAAGTTAAGATTGAACACCGTAGACTGTAGGGTTGTTACACAGTTTGGAGGTTCCTTAGTGGAAATAGGACAACATATCCATGGATTTCGTCATGGGGTTACTAGCACCCTCAAACAGATGGTCAAATACATCGGACGATTCAGACACTCGAGGATATGTTGAGAGCTTGCCTGCTGGAGTTACTTGGTAGTTGGGAGGAGCATTTAGCGCTTGCCGAATTTGCTTATAATAACAGTTATAATTCTAGCATTTAGATGGCACCTTTTGAGCCTTTATATGGTCGAAAGTGCAAATCTCCACTTTGTTGGACTAAGTTAAGTGAGAGGACTGTTATTAGGCCATATCTGGTAGATGAGACGACAAGGAAGATTGAATTGACCAGGCAGAAGCTGTTAACAGCCCAAAGTAGGAAGAAGAGTTATGCTGACAAACGTCATAGACCGCTATCTTTTGAGGTGGGAGACCATATATTCTTCAAGGTTTCTTTAGTCACTGGGATTGACAGAGCAATCAAGGCAAAGAAGTTGACACCTTAATGTATTTGTCCATTCAAGATTTTGGATAAGGTTATACTAGTTGCATACCGAATTGCTCTAACGCCATAACTGTCAAATCTACGTGTTCAATGTATCTCAGTTGAAGAAATATCATCTGGACCCTTCGCATGTGATCGAGCCAAAAGAGATTTAATTGAGAGAAAACTTGACCTACATAGATGAGCCAGAAAGAATACTAGATGCAAGGGATAAACAGTTGCAAAATCGAATAGTTCACCTTCTGACAGTCTTTTGGAAGGGAATGTTACCTGGTGATGTTACATGGGAAACTAAAGAGCGTATGCGGCCTGATTTTCCTAACCTGTTTGATTAGGTATGTGTGTGTGCCCTTTCTGTTGGTGGTAATAGATTTAAGTGTCAACATGTTGAGCGAGTAGGGTTATTAAATTACCCACCACCCCGTGTCTCATTTCTCACTCTCCAGCAACGGTAGCGAGCGAGCTCTCATTACCATTTGGGATCATTTAGGTAAACAAAATCCTTCTTTTCAACTCACTTCCTTCATAGAAGTTGTTCTAGGAAATTTTCTCTTTCTAATGATGGTCTTTTTGTGCTAGATAGAGGATATTTTTAGGTTAGGGTTTTGATGAAGTTTTGAGTTTTGTTATGCAAGGTCATAGGATGTAGAGGGATGTTTATAGAGGATTTTAATCGGTTCATTTTTTAATTTAGGTCCATTATGATTTTATAATGATTTTTCTTTGATTATAGGCTCAACACTCACTATTTTGGACTTAGTATCCAACCAAAATGTTGTTGAGAAATTTATCTGGGTTTGAGAATATCATTATGCGACCCAAAATGTGAAGGAGATTTATTTAAAGTCTTATATTATTGTTTTGGGTATTATTACATTAATATGTAATTAAATTAATTGTGTAGATTGATTGTATTTTTGGTGACGTAGGCTTAGGCTGTGGATTGTGATAGTAGTGTATTATTGCTTTAGCGTGAGGTAACCGCTTTCCACTTATTATGCATGCTTGGGACATGTTTGTTAGTGATTTTGAATTCATTGTGATGAAAGTATTATTGAAAAGGTATTGTGATGTTTGGAGACATAGAATTTATATGTTGTAATGGTTTTGCAAATGCTTTTGATAAGATATTCTTGTGACTCTATGAGAACCCTTGAGCATGAAATTGTTGGTTAGAATGTGCCATTGGCTATTTATATGTATATATATTATTGATGGTAAATCGTGTATATGCCTTGCTCGAGTGATAGAAAATGATGATTTTGATATTGGGAGAGGAGGATGTTGTTATTGAAGGTTGACTATTAAAGAGGAAATAAGGGGGTGAATATCTATCATGCTTAAAGGGAAAACAAGGATGGAGGACTTCCAGCTGTACACCGGATGATCCTAGACCCATCGTATTACAAGGACCCATGACACCCGTTGATGTTAAGGGGAGAACTTATGGTCCGGACTTGTACTCTATGGATCTTACCAGTTCACATCACTTAAACGGTTAGCTTTTGGATAGCTACTAATTATATGAGATAGCTTCAGTGCATGGGTTCAGTCAGAGGAAATAAGGTGGAGATAAGGGAGACCCAGTGATTAAAAAAAGTGATCATGTGGTTATTGATCTAGTTGATCTTCATGATCGTTGTGATACATCTACTATGATAATGATGATGTTGATATTGATATACATATATATCTTGTGAAATGTGAATAGAGATGACTATGAATTGTTTAGAAAATTCAATGTTACTTGTGAAATTGTTTTTATATGTAATTACTTCTCTATCTCTCATCGACACTCGCTCGTATACCTTTTATGTTGGATTGCTAGTTGCTAAGACTTTATCTCACCCTGTTGCTATTAACATTTTTCAGGTGATAGCTCTTGTGCTAGGAATTCGAGGAAGGTTCCGGAGGCTTAAGTATGCTATAATCATTGTATAGCCTCCTCCTTTTATGTGAATCATTGATGTATATTGCCACTAATATAAGACTCATCTTTTTGTTGTACAATTAATCGAGACTCGTGTATTTTTACTTTTGATGAAATATTATTAGAAGGCAAGGGATGACCTATCGCTGCTACCGCTGCTACCATTATAATGTTTGATGGATCCACCATACTACATTGTGATTTTTGAAAGAATACATTTCTATGTTGAAAAGGTTGGATTTGGGCCATCAATTTGATATCGGTATTTGTTAAAGTGATATTTATTGAGCTAAGGAACTGGTAATAAAGGCTGTTGTTACAATAGACATATTAACCTCCTTAACACCATGATATCAGTGTCATTAATTTTGACAGGTTAAAGGATAAATAGCTATATGCCATGATTTTAGGCTCATTTAACAATAGATCATTGATGGGGCCCGCCATAATTATGTGGATGCCTTAGTAAATGATGACTACCTCCTCACGTTACTGCATGATTTCCTTGCATGGGAGTTACATGCAGGAGGCTTAGCCAGTTACTTCAACAACCTAAAAATCCCAACATTAGTAGAAGACAAGTTCTACTGGCCCTCTCTTAAGTGTGATGTCACACGAATCTTCTCCCAACACCTCAACACCTCACTTGCCAAATGGCCACAGCAAGGAAGAGAAAGATTAAGATGTCCATGCCCTTACATGATTTTGTACTAGGGTTGCTTGAGGTTGTACAAGGACACAATTCTGTTCTGATTGTTATCTATAGGTTGTTAAAGATGGCTAACTTTATTCCTTGCAGTAAGACTATTAATGCCTCTTACCTTATCAAGTTGTTCTTTAAAGAGGTTGTATGTCTTCATAAACCATACCTAGCACCATCATCTCAAATGGGGACATCAATTCATCAGCTATTTATGGAAGACCCTCTTTTTGAAGCTTTTTTATACACAACTAAAGTTTTCATCCACCTTCCACCCCCAAACAGATGGTCAGACATAGGTGATCAACCATAGCTTAGTTAGAGATAAGCCCAGTATTTAGAATTTAGTCTTGCCTATAGCAAAATGCATGTGTAATAACTCAATCAATAGGTCCATTATTTTGAGCCTTCTCGAAACTATTCAGGACTACAACCTAAAGCAGCCTGTAGACCTTATACTCCTTCCCTCATTTGCTAACCCTCTGAATCTATTAAGAGGACAAGGGAAGGGGTACAAGTTAGTTGCAGATGCTCATCACCATCAGAAAGAGTTCGATGTTGGCAACTATATCATGGCTTGCATACGCCCATAATGATTCTTAAAGTAGTCTTATAAGAAGTTGCACACTTGTACGTCAGACTTATTTCGTACAATTAAGAAGTTAGGGCCCAACGTTATTTGTTAGAGTTACTTCCAAATATGTCTATCAGTCCAGTATCTAATGTTAAGAATCTTACTCCTTACCAGGACAATTATGAGCCCCAACTCCACTGTTGCCCAGTGTAGCACCAACCATTGATGACGTGATGGATGAGCAGACAATGAGTTCAGCTGGTTCTATTAATGGCTACCTTGTTCAATGTAAGAGTTCATTTTAGAGATCCAACAGTTAAAATGGACCCAGCAAGAGTTGAGTTGTCTAAAGGCAACTTGGTGAAAATTAATTATTTTTTCAAGATATTTTATTCTTTATTTATTGAGTAATTATTTTAATTTAGAAACTTATTTAATAAATCCTTTGGAATATTTTATTAAATGTTATTATCTTGTAAACTCCATTGAATATATTATTCTATATATATATATATATAAGTTGCTAAATAAGAATATCGAGGATATTATTTAATATCTTATTATATCTTTGATTTGACCTCCGATTGATGGCATCTTATCTTTAGTATCTTCAGAGTATTTTAGGAGACTTTTTTTAATGTTTTAAGTCATATTAGGGTTATGAAGTTTCTTTATTTAAGGATCATATTGCATTTTGTTATTTTCATGTTACGATTAAGAAGTTTTATTTTGATAAGCATTAACTTGTGTTTTTATTCTGGATAGAATACAATTTGGTTGCAAGAGTTTGATCAATTGTTGTGTTGCCATTTTATAGCTAAAGAATAACCTAGAGACGAGTTCCTCTAGGTTTTTAGATAATCAAATTCCCTAACTTTTGGGTTTTTTCCATAATTCCCTTATAAGTTTCCCTAATGCAAATGCCACATAGATAAAGAAGGATGGGTTTTGTCATGTCGATTTTGCCTTCCTAGATGACTACTTGGTGTCTAACTCCACTTGGTGAGTTCTTCCAACCCGGAGAAATGATGTAGCAAATATAGATGGTCAATTAATTTTGTTTATTTCAATTTGTTAGGATTATTTTGTTTTATTATTTTAATCATTTCCTTTATCTATTATATTGTTATTTCTAGGATATTAGTTGTTATTTTGGTTTATTAGTTTCTTGAGTTGATGGTTACTCAGATTTGACATTGGGGAAATTACAGACTGAAGTTTCTCTCTAGGCTTCTCTGTTTTCTCTTCTTCACCTTTCTCTTCTTGAGGATAATGTTTGATTATGGGGGAGATTAACCATATAAAACTGTACATTGTGACTAGTTTCTTGTTTTTCTTGAAGTTTTATTGGTTATTTTCTAGTTGTATTTGAAAAGGGGGAACATTTTTTAATTTTCAAGGATTGAGCCAAATTTTGGATCCTCTGCAACTTAGAGATGGTTATTCAATCATAATTGAAGTAGGACAAGATGTTTCAGCTGAATTGTCTTCGGTCTAAAGCAAAAGTGCTTTTCGTGGACAATAAGGTGTACTCTCTACAAGGGATCGGTTGGAATATTTTGTTGCATGATTTGTTAGCAAGTTAGGATTCTATTATGCTCATAGCAGCTACTTGGATAGTCGATGAAAACCAACAGAAATGGGATCAAAAAGCCTTGAAGTACCTCCTGGAACAATGAATAGTCGATGAAAACCAACAGAAATGGGATCCAAATTGATGGGCTTCAAATTTGAAATCTCTTACAAACCGGGCAAGGAGAATCGAGTGGCGGATGCATTATCAAGGCAAGAGCACCTGATGGAGCTGCAGGGGTTCTCATTGTGGTTGCATGATGATCTCGAAGAATGGAAAGAGAAGTACAGGCGGATCCAAAACTGTCTCAACTCACTCAGCAAATTATTTCCCACCCGGGAAGTGTCGAAGGGTACAGTTTGGAGAAGGGTTGTTTGATGTATAAGGGCAGGCTTGTTTTGGTTAAGAATTCCACCCGAATACCCTTGTTACTCTAGTAGGAGGTCATGCGGGGTATCTTCGCACTTATAAACGTCTAGCTCAAGTTGTGTATTGGGAAGGGATGAAGAGCGATGTACAGAAGTATGTAGCACATTGTGATATTTGTCAACGGAACAAATACCTGATAACTCCCCATTTTTGAATATAATTTGAGATATATTTTAATACATTTGGGGAGTTCCTAATGCAAAATAAAATGATTTATGAGTGATTTTGATAAAATAGAAATTGATAACATGATTTGAGGATTTTATTGCAAATATAATAAATTTAGAAACATTTAAGATTAACGGAAAGAATAAAATAAATGCGTTCCTTACTGTTTTGTTATTTATTATTATTATTATTATTTGATTCAAGGCTCACGTACGATGCATAGGAAGGATTGCAAAATTGAAAAGATAAGACAACGTCGTTGGAAGCAGCAGCTGGAGCTTGAAGACCTGATACAAATCAAAATAGCTAAACGTGAACGGCGGCACAGCAACAGAAAAGATGAAAGAAGGGCAGAATCGTTGCGTGAAAGACGAGAGCAACAGTTTTTTCGGCGGCTGATCCAAAATTGACGCTGAAACAGTTTCGAAGCGGAGAAAAAAGAGGCAGCAACAGTTTTTGGGACGACATTATTAAAGCTAGAAGCTGAACCATAATGGGGGGACGCACGAGAGAACTGTTCTTTTTCGGCCACGCAAGGCAAACACACGAGCAGAGAGGAGAACAGTTTCGACGAGAGAGAGGAGAGTCATAGTGATAGGCACACAAACCCTTGGAGAGCCTTCCCCCAAAAGCTAGCTGTTGAGGTAGGAGAGCCAAGAGCTTATATACCCCATCAAGCAGCCCATACTACTCGATGTGGGACTTTGCCCATACAAAGTCCCTATCAATGCACCCTCCCCGGAGAGCCGACGTCTCGTCGGCTGCACTCCACGGCATTTCACTCGGCCTCCTGCCGGTCAGAACCCTCCGTGGGTAGCCCTCTCACCAACGTCGACAACCGGCTCTGATACCAATGATAGGTACACAAACCCTTGGAGAGCCTTCCCCCAAAAGCTAGCTGTTGAGGTAGGAGAGCCAAGAGCTTATATACCCCATCAAGCAGCCCATACTACTCGATGTGGGACTTTGCCCATACAAAGTCCCTATCAAAAAGTCATTTATGCTCCAAGATGAATATTTTACATTCTCCTTCAATTTTGTCTTAGAATCCATGATTACTTGAATCTTTTCATCTCCAATCTGTTGG
>JANTPZ010149507.1:0-16286 GCA_025593235.1 Vachellia pachyceras
CTAAATACTATTTTTAGTCACTTTAACATTACATTTATGAGGCCTTTGGACAATTTAAATAATAATATTTGGCTAAAAACTTATTATAATAGCCAAAATTATTAATTACTGTAAAAATGTCCCGCGAAGGGCATTTTTTTTCCATTAAACCTTAACTGAGCCTCAATTGATGATCAGTGACTTTTTCTCTACCTCCTGGTGCCTCAGGTCATTTTTCAGTATTTTGGTCAAAATTACCAAAATGCCCTTGACTTTTATCAAAATGACTATTTTGCCCTTACATTTTATTTGCTTGTAAAATGGCATATTTGGCATCTCTTATACTTCTATTTATTCTCCGGACCCTTGAACACTCTGTAGCCCTTCGTTTAGCCATTATCCTCAGTTACCGAAAAATGAGGATATTACATTTCTCTCCCCCTTAAAATAAATTTCGTCCTCGAAATTTACATATATAATTCATTAACTCCAGGCCCTTAACTTTCATCTCTTCTTCTATTTCCCTACATACTCTCTAGCTCTTGCAAGCAAACTTTTATAATCATCTGTTACAAGATCTTTCCTTTTTAAATGGGAAATAGGAAATTTCTGGCGTCGTTGACTTAGGCTTGGGGGTAAGGCCAAACAATAACTATTCTTTCATCTTTAAACATTCTATATATCTCCTTGACTAGGTTTATTTAGTCTCGAAGACTGACTTAATCTTTATAGTTGGAGATACCCTCAAAGGTATTTAATCTCCAACCTTAATGTCAACAATCGTATTCTCTTATTGGCATGACTTAATTACTGACTTGTAACATCACTTCGGCTTTATATTCTAAGACATTCTATGATTATCTCATAATCATGCCAATTTCTCTCTTTAGTAGAGCTTCTCGATCTTTATTATCTGACCATTACTTTTGAAAAATAAAATTTCTGAGGCAGTCTTACTTGTTGCCTAAATTTTAATGGTCATTTCATCTGGTCAGCCTCATTCTTTGCTGACTTTTGCAACCTTTCTTTATCTTTGCCCTTGTGTCTCCTCTTTCAATATCTGGTGAGTTCATGTGATGTCTACAGCTTTTCTCTTTCGTTCTTAACTCATACTTACAGCCTCATAGCAGACTTGTAGAGTTATAACATTTCTTTCTGAACTTCAGCACTTCAATAGGGAACTTTTAAGTTTTCTCACTTCCCTTGGTTCTTCTGTGCTTTCATAGTTCAGAGAAACTTTTACTTTACTTTCTAAATCTCATGCTATTTGACTAGCTTCATAAATATTTGCTAGGATTCATACATTTGGTTTTAAACTCAATCTTTAAAGCTCTCTGATGCTTTAGCTAGCCTGACTATACTTTATTCAGGACTTATAGTTTTGTTTTTACTTTCTTTACTTTCCCTCTTTTAGGGATTGGAATAAGCTTACTCTCATTGACAACTGGCTCGTCTAAAGAAATAGTCAAGGGTACTCTCTCTGTACTAGCTATTCATCGTGAGGACATTTTCTTATCTTAAACTCATTCCTGGTAATCTCATTCTCATGTTCTAAGAGCTGCATCATGCTTCTGACTCCGAGCCTCTTCATAGGCTCTTTTACTAAGGTCCACTATAACCTTATGCGTATCAACGCCATTCTGTAGGCTTGGTCCCTAACCCTTGCCTCATAACATTACTAAGGGAGTCATTCTTGCTCTTTAGAAACCTTTAGACCATAGAACATGGGTTAATAATAAGTTATCTATCCTTAATGATAGCTAGACTGATAATTTCCCAAGCCTAATCTTAGAAACCAGCACTGCCTTTTGAGATCTTGCTTATTCCTTCTTTTGCTCTAGCACTTTTCTAGAGTTTTTTCTTTTCCTTTTGTACTTTTTAGCTCATCCTTCTCAGGCCACATCTCTTTTGCTATACTGTTTGGACTCTCAGACATTGATTCATTCAATGTCTGTTCTATGCCAATCTGCAATATCTCAGGATCTAGCAATCCTTACTGCTTTTCTGCTCATTGCTGTAACGTTGCAGAGAGAGGAATTTTATTATGTTCACCTTATTAGCTTATCTTGTACCCAAATTATTCAAGGGATATCTGCCCCTGACTGCTATCTGCCCATTTTCTCTCTCTTCGTATTGGGAATGGTTTATTCCTTATGCCCTGCTTTTACTGCTTTCTTTCTCTTATGGGATAACATGGGCAGGTCACAATGGTTTCCCATTGGAGTTTTATCTTATTCCTGTCTATCAGGAATATACTTCTCCCTGTCTCTCAGGAAGTAGCTTGCCTTGTGCTAGGGTAATTAGTCCCACGTACCCCTGTCTATCATGGTTTGCCTTTCTTCCTGTCTATCAGGAAGTGGCTTGCCTAATTGCGGCGATGGCATAGGAAACCACCATTCCAAACTCTAGAGAGATACTTTTTGGCTAAAGCATTTTCTAGTATACTTTCTATTGGGTACTTCCTCTTCTCATCATAACGCAATGTACCTTGTCCCAATCAGGGAACCTTTCTTAGCTTTCTTACTTATTTAGCAGTGGCATTTACCAGTGAGAACTTAATTTCTCATTTTCGTACTTGGCCTGAGGATCACACTCTTCTGCGATGTCTGGAAACATAGTGAAATATCACTAATTTAAATCTCATTGCCCAGGGCATCTCTAATTTCTGCATTACTTGCCTTTACTTTTCTGGGTGTGTCATATCACTTCTCTTTCTATTTCTCATCATCTATATCGTTATGATGCACCACCTATCTTTCCCTTAGGTAGGCTTTTAAGATTCCTTGACCATTTCACCCATGGTCATTTCAACTTTACAATTTATTCTTATAGGAATCTTTCATCATATAATGATTTAAACCTTATACTAACAGATAATTCATTACGAAGTATCCTCAAACTCTGCTGCTAGTACCATGCCTTTATTACTATTAAACTTGGGCTGACTTAAGACAACACTTCAAGCATTGGCTGAAAGTATAACCAATGCTCGAGCACTAGAAACTAGTATGCCAATACCTTCAGATAATACTCCGAGCAGAAGCTTCCAGCAGAGCCAATGCTCGAGCACAGTTTTTCAGTGCTCGAGCACTGAGGTTCTTCACAGTCTATTGGAATGAAACACTGCAAGTATTGAGTGAAAGCATTGATAGTGCTCGAGCACTAACATCCAATGCTAGAGCATCGGGCCAAAATTTTTACTGTTCACTAATACTCTCTAAAAATGCTCCAGCATTCGCTACCAGCATTCCCAATGCTCGAGCACTATGATCTAGCACTCGAGTATTGTCACTTTTCAAAACCCATATTTTTCAACACTTACACAGAATGCTCGAGCAATCTTAGGAAGCATTATCAATACTCAAGCATTGTGATTTCTTACTCAAGTATTTGATTCTTTTTCAAACACTGTTATACAAAACTTGAGTAGTGTGTCAAAGCATTGAACTTTGAAAATTATCACGTAATACTTGAGCATTGATCAAGTTGTGCTTGAGCACTACTTTTCTGACAGCTTTTATTACTGACACACTGTATCTACTTTACACACCTACTTTCCTTATCTGTGTAACGACATTTTGAATATTGTCTGCGCTCATAAATGCAGAAGCTTGTAACAATAAATGAGAACAGAAGCACAGGGATGGTCCGAGGCTCGGAGACTTTAACGTTCTTCTGCAACATTCACGTTGTCTGACCTTGCAACATTTAATGCATTAATGAAGAAACCAAATGGTTGATGATGAGAGTAACGGCTATTCAATGGAGTCTAACGAACATTTAAGAACTTCTCAGCTATAAAAGGAGAAGCATTCAATACAGAGAACAACAACAAATACTATGAGCATTTAACGCTATTTATTTCATTCTCTGTATCTCTTCAAGATTTCTTTCTGTGCTTCATTATTAGCCATTTACTCTTTTGAGAGAGATTTCTTAGGCAAAAGCACTATGTAAATCTGTGAGAAACTCAAGTACGGGACCTTGAGTGAACTGGGCTGAAAGTGAGATAGAAACAGAGAGTGTGATACTCTGTTTTAGTAAGAAGTAGGGGGAGTGGATTCCCAGGTTGTACAGGCTTGTCAAGCCTCAATTCATTGCTTATAGTGGATTTGGAAATCTCAGAGGTGCTCTGAGGACTAGAGTCGGTCAAGAAGACCGAACCAGGATAAATCTCTGTGTCCATCATCTCTCTTCACTCTCGGTGACTTTGTCTTTTAGTTTTGTGATTTTAAAGTGTTGAAATTTTTTTATTTGACCAATTCACCCCCTCTTGATCAAATCCTATTCTAACATTTGGTATCAGAGCAGGTCTCTTGTGTAAAGAACTTAACAGTTTCAAGGGAGATCCATGGCAGGATTTGGCGAACACATTATAGCTGACGGAGCATGAATCACCAGACCTCCAGCCTTCAATAGCCAAAAATTTTCTTTCTGGAAAATCAAGTTTCAAAACTTTATTTTAGCTACTGACTTTGATCTATGGGATGTCTTTGAAACAGGAAACATTGTGAAATGAAAAGGGATAAAGACTAGCTGGTTCCCAAAACTAAAGCAGAATTTGACGACGAAGATAAGAAAAAGATGTTGCTAAACAGAAAGGCAGTTTTGATGTTACAAGCAGCATTAAATGAAGATGACTTCTTCAAAGTCTGCACTCTACCTTCAGCAAAACATATGTGGGATGCATTGGAAATAGCATATGAAGGTATTGAAGCGGTGAAAGAAAGCAGAGTCAACATGCTGACCACTGAGTATGATTTACTTAGGATGAGAGATGAAGAAACCATTGCTGAATTCCAAATATGTCACACACATCTCATCAACAAATTGGCAGCCCTTGGCAGAACATATGATCAATGTTCTCAAGTGAGAAAAATCCTAAATGTTTTGTCCAGCAAATGGGAAGCCAAAGTCACAGCTATAGAAGAATCCCGTGGAGAATCAATGACTTCAGTAGCTGATAACTCCCCATTTTTAATAGAATTTGAAATATAATTTGATATATTTTGGGAGTTATCAATGCAAAATAGAAAGGTTTATTAGTGATTTTAATAAAAAATGGATTGATCACATGATTTAGGGGATTTTATTGCAATTATAATAATTGTAGAAGCATTTAGGAATAAAGAAAAAAACAAAAATATTTTGTTTTTATTATTATTAATCATCATTCCAACACTCAGGAGCACGACAGCGTTTGAACATTGGGAGCTAAAGGCAAAGAGTTGAGCACGGCATCGTATGAAGAGTAACAACAACAGAACGCAAGAACACGTGAGACAGAGGTGAGGCAGCAACTGGAAGATTTGAAACAGATCCAACAGAACGCACACGAAGGGCAGCTGAGATCCAACAGAACGCACGAGATAAGGGGAGCAACAGTTTCGGCACTAGAGCTGGAACAAAAAGCACGCGGATCAAGCCTACGCACGCCTCCATCTTCCATTATTTATTTCTTCTCTAGCCACACGAGAGAATAATCAGACGAGGGAGACGAACAGAGTTTTTTGATGGCACGAGCAAAGAGAGCAGAAAAATAGATTTCGGTGGCACGAGAGAACAATGAAAGCTGGAGCGGCATCGTGGCTGTGTTACGAGAGGAGACAGCACGAGAGCAGAAGGCATGAACATTGTCACTTGAGAAAGCGTCGACAGGAGCTGCTGATTCGTGGACCGAGAGGAAGCTGAACGTGTGTACGTGTGTGTGAGAGGAAGCTTAAGGCGTGTTGGTGTTTCGGTTTCCTAATTCCCTTTATCCTCTCTTTGAATTAAATTCCTCAATGCTTTGCTCTTGTGTTTCAAATGTTTAGTGGCTAAGCAATTTGTTATAGGATTATTTTTAACCATTGCATGGATTGAGATTGGATAATACTCTCTTTGGTGATTAGTGACAATTATATGTTAATTTTATCTTGTGTTTAATGCTTCTAATTGATTGGCCACCACTTAGATTCATTTGTCCAATTAGATTAAGCTTGAGAGAGTTAATTTAATTGTAGGACTTAGATAAAATTATGCTAGACTTGAAATTTAGTAATTAAATGGATGGTTTGTTGGTAACATAGAGATATAGTTATTAACCTAGCATTGTCATATTAAGGTTATTGCGTAATGATTATTTTCCTTTAACTGTAACAAGAGATTGTGCATGTTAAATGATGATATTAATTTGGTTATGACTTGAGAGAGCTTAATCAATTGTTTTTTGAACCTTAGACAACATATAATATCATTTAATCACTAATAGAGTTGTATGCATTTAAACCTCATGAATTGCAATGGTGAAAAATAATCCTAGGCATCTCTCATCGTTGAATTAAAATCCCAATTTGTCTTTCTCATTTTATTGTTAGTTTTCGTAAATTTAGTAAACCTTTAGGACACCAACCAATTATTCAATTGATTCACTCAACCTAATTAATCACATAATTGCATTGATTGTCTCGTTTATGCGTTAGTCCTCGTGGGAACGATATTTTATACTACTTGTAACCCGTACGCTTGCGGTAAGCTATAATGCGAACAAGTCAATGGCGCCGTTGCCGGGGACTATGGCATAAGTCATTAGAGTTAGTTGATGCTATTGTGTTATTGGTTACAATTGAGTTTTCTTTTTCTTTTTTCTTGCTTTGATAAGTTTGATACTTGGTAGTTGAATTTCGTGCTTGTAGGCACCTTGGTGCCTTATACAAACTAATAGGGAAGCTACGGCTGACGGGCTAGTTGAAGACTATTTGTCAGAGGATTTGGACACAGTACCTGGTCCTATCCCTCAGGGTTCTCCTATTCAACAACAAGCTCCGCTTTTACAAATTGAAGGACAGATGCCTGTTCTTGGGCCAGAGAAACCATCCTGACACATCCAAATCAACGCCACAACATGGCATATCGAAATGATGATGATGCCGATCGGATATTGGATGAGTATCTAGAGCGTGACCATACTACTTACCAATTCAGTATCCAATTTCCGGCTATTACTGCTAGAAGCTTTGAGATGAAGCCGGTTATGCTTTAAATGCTTCAGATGATTGGCCCCTTTTCAGGAAATCAGAATGAAGATCCAACTGAGCATTTGACTCGATTTGTGCAAGTTTGTGAGAATTTCAAGCAACAAGGCGTGACTGCTGATGCCTTGAGATTGAGACTTTTTCCATTGTCTCTAGATAAGAAGGCAAGAGCTTGGCTTACAGCTTTGCCACCTAATTCCATTACTACTTGGGATGAGTTAGCAGCTAAGTTCAAGGCACGATTTATTCCTAGAGGTAGAAGGGCTGTTCAGAGAGCTGAATTGTTGGGTTTTCAACAAGAACCAGGGGAGTTATTTCATGAGGCTTGGGAGCGATTTAAGGAAATGTGGTGAAATTGCCCGAATCATGAACAGAAGACGTATGTGTTGCTAGAAGCATTCACAGCTGGACTAAATGTCCCCACTTCTAACATGCTTAATAATGCATCTAATGGTGGGATTGGCAAGATGAGAGTTTCTGATGTGCATCAGTTGTATGAAGACATTGCCTCTAGTACGTTGCAGCAATCTGATAAGGCACGTTCTGGGTATTGATCATATAAAGAACCAGGTAAATCAAGTGGGTCCAATGTATCCAGAGACAGTTCTGCGCAACTTGAAGCGATGGCTAAAAGGTTTGATCGACTTGAGTTGAAGTTAGAGAGGAATTCTTTTAGGGGTATTCATTCTGTTCAAGCTTCACATGTGTCTTGTGAAATTTGTGGTGGAGTGCATTCTCATGAGGATTGCCCTCATACGATGGAGTCTGTGCATACTTGGGTGAGAATAACAAGCGATATCCTCATGGAAATCCATACTCTAACACTTACAACAAGGGTATGAGAGATCATCCGAACTTTTCATGGAGAAATGGACCCTGTGAGAAACCACCTTAGCACTATGCTTCGAGAAGTAAATCAACGGATTCCCCAGGGTTTGAGTATTCACACAAGCCTAAAGAAAGTGATTCTGAGACTAATCAACTTCTGAAGCAACTTCTCAAAAGTCAAGAAGGCCTAGTAAGCACGGTTGCTCTTCATGACATGGCAGTCAAGAATCTTGAAGTTCAAATAGGCCAGATTGCTTCACACTTAAGTTCACAACAACCGAGAAGTGGACTTCCAGGCACTACTGTTCCTAACCCCAAGAGAGAAGGAAAAGGCGAATGCCATGCAATTAATATGAGAAGTGGCAAGGTGATACCTGATTTGTCTACCTCTGTTGAGTCTACCTCTAAGGCGAATGAGCGAAGGGTTGAAGAAGCTATTGGTGAAGATGTTGTGACGGAAGAGGAAGAGACACAGAAAAGGAAACAAGCTGAAGAAAGACCAGATGATATAGTGAGAGGCAAGAAAGTGGAACAAGAGATGATTGATGAGAAGAAAAGAAAGATACCCACTTCTGCCGTGATGCCTCCACTTCCTTTTCCTCAGAGATTCAAGAAGAAGGAAGAAGATGCTCAATTCAAGAAGTTTGTAGAAATGTTCAAACAACTTCATATCAACATTCCATTTGCTGAAGCATTGGAGAGTATGCCTAAGTACGTGAAGTTTTTGAAAGATGTGTTGTCTAAGAAGCGTCGATTTAGCAAATACGAAACTGTGGCATTGACTGAAGAAAGTAGTGCAGTTATTCAGAGGAAATTACCTCATAAGCTTAAGGATCCTGGAAGTTTCTCAATCCCTTGTAATATTGGGATAAATTTCTGTGGTAGAGCTCTATGTGATTTAGGTGCAAGTGTGAATCTGATGCCTCTTACTGTTTTTAATCAATTGGGTTTAGCGGAGCTACGACCTACGACTATTACTCTTCTCTTTGCTGATTGAAGTACTTCTCAGCCAAAAGGTATCATTGAAGATGTCTTGGTTAAAGTGGACAAGTTTATTTTTCCAGCCGATTTCATTGTGTTAGATTGTGAAGTCGATTGGAACATTCCTCTTATCTTCGGACGTCCATTCTTAGCTACTGCAAGGACTCTTATCGATGTAGAGAAAGGTGAAATTACTTTGAGGGTTGATGATGAAAAAGTGGTGATCAACATGCCGAAGGCCTTGAAGTTTCATGATGATTCAGCGAATTGCTCATTTGTTGATCTACTGGATTCTGTTATTCACCAAGACTCTTATGCCGCTACAATTAAAGACCCTTTAGAGGCATTCTTGGTTGGCGAAAAGAGTTGTGAGGAAGTAGATGAAAAAGTTGAAAAGGTCTTTCGGTTGGAAGCATTTCCACATCCACGACCACGAATGGCTGAACCACTTGAGGTAGCTGATGCCTTGAGTAGTCCCTTGAAGCCATCCATTGAAGTTTCTCCGGTTGTTGACTTGAAGCCTTTACCGGACCATCTGGGAATTCTGACATGTTACCGGTCATTGTCTCTTCTAGCTTATCCTAGTTATAGGAAGAGAAGTTATTACGAGTTCTTAGAGAGCACAAGAGTGCAATTGGGTGGACTATCACTGATATTAAGGCTTACAACATGGCAAACTGTATTTAGAGTTGGTAAAGGCTTAGAGAGTTCAATGGATGTTATTACGAGTTCTTACTGTAAAAAACTCTAAATCCAGGCTTTAATATCATAACTTTCTGGACTATCACATTACAAGCTTTACAACAAGGCAAAGAACACTGGATTTAGATTTTTTTTTACAGAAAGTTATGATGTTCCAAAGTTTGAAGAAAATCACTGAAAAACCTGGGAAAATGAAAAATTACCAAATGAACAGTACATTTTCATGCATTAAACTATATTCATTGGGCAATCTAATGACTCAATGAATATTTTTCCCTTATAGAGGAACTTATAAGCTTCAAATAGAAATTGTAAGCACTCAATTTCGATTTTTCTAGAATTAGTTATGAATTTTCAAAGTTGGTCCAAAAAGCTGTGAATTACTACTTTCAAAAGTTGAAAGTTTTCAATTTGAACCTTTTGGACTTTTTGATCAAATTGAGGCTTCCCTTTGGTTTCAAATCAACATAAAATGAAGCTAAAGGTGAGATTAAGGTGTTACAATATTCATTGATGGTATAGCTTGATTTTTACTCTCCCACATCAAGTGGAAAATTGGGCAGCACCTCCCCTAAATGTTCATGATTCCCAAAATTTACAAAATTCAAAAACAAACTCAATCAACCACAATATATACATCATCATGCTCCTTGCAACTTAAGGAGACTTTTGCAACCAATTAATGGCTCTAAATCCCTCTCTTTTTTACTTTCCCTCTCAAGAACTTTAAGTATGAAACTTGAGTAAGAGAGACCAAATCAAAATTTGAATCCATGGAAGTGGTAGAGAAGAGCATAAGGAAGATCAGTTTCATGTATAGCTTTAGGTGGTTTCACCTCTTACCTTGGATTTCTCTTGAACTTTCTCTTCTTCTTCCTTGCTTGAAATGGCATCCTCACTCTCTCTTTTTGCAGCTGAAAGGTCAACCAAATGGTGGTGGAAGGGAAGGAAAAATCATGTTTATAAATTCCCATTTAAAAGAATTAAGGGCTAAGATGCAATCTTAGCTAATAGTTTAATCTAAGGGTTAGAATTTGGCCACACATCCAACAAGTTCTTGCCTCTCATTGGGTGGTCAATAGTTGTCATAATTGCTGTAACTAAATGGGTAAAATCTAGTTGGTTTAACCAAACTGGATCCCATTCGATTACTTTTACCTATTGCACTTTTTACCGGTAAACATAACTTTATTCCGATGTATCTTTTTCTACTTTTTTGGAGATATTTTCTTCCTCATTTAATCTCCATATTTTTATTTTGAATATAACAAATTTATTATCCCCAAAATACCCCTTGAGTATCTTCTTCGAAAACCTCAATACTCGAGCACTGGGTCTTCATTGCTCGAGCATTGGCTGTGCTTTTAGCCAACACTTGGAGCATTCCATTTCAGCATTGTTTGAGTGCCCTGACTTAGCCTGATGCTTGAGAACTGTGAAACCAGTGCTCGAGTATTGGCAATGCTTCATGCAAATGCTTGAAGTACTCGATGGCAGCACTATTCATAACTCTTTTTCAGAGCTCGATGCTCGAGCATTGATAATACTTTAAGTCAATACTTGAAGTATTCACTAAAAGTACTGCATAAAACTCAATTTTAAAACTAATGCTGTGAATCAATGCTCGAGTATTCATACAAAGCACTGAGTTATGACAGATGACAAATAAATCATTTCAGTTTTCAATCTTATAAATCATTTCATTTTGTTATCATCAAAACAAGGTATCAACAACTTTTACTTTACTTTTTAGATCTCATGCTACTTAACTAGACTCGTAATCAATTGCTCACAATTATACTAGAGGCTTTAAGCTTCAATCTGTGAAGCTTTCTGATATTCTTTACTTCTCAGCTTATCTTTCTCTATAACTGGCTTGATTATCACTCATTCAGGACTTACAGTTTTGCTCTTTACTTTCTTGTATGAGGAATTGGGAATAAGCTCATCTTGATTGACAGTTAGCTATCTATAGAAATAATCAAGGTTACTCTCTCTATACTAGATAATCATCGTGAAGACGTTTTCTTATCTTAATCTTAGCCCCTGGTCATTTCATTTTCTTGTCCCAAAAGAGCAGCATAATGCTTATGACTCTGAGCCATAAAGGCTCTCTACTTATTTTAACTGGGTCTGCAAACCTTAAGAGCTCTATTGCTCTTCTAGAGGCATATCGCCTCTTATCTCTGGAACTTCTGATATTAGAGCTATTTTACTCTTTGGAACCCTTAGACCATCGAGCATAAGCTAAGGTTAAGTCGTTTATCCTCCATGGTAGCTAGTATGATAATTCCCCAAGATTAATCATAGAAGCCGACCTGTCTTCTTAGGCGTTGCTCAATCCTCTTTTCCTCTTGCATTTCACTAGAGCATTTTCTTTCATACTTCTTAACTTATTCTTCTCAGGCCATAACTCTTTTGTTATACTGCTTGAACTTTTTGACATTGATTCATCTCTTGAACTAACTCATTCAATGTCTGTTCGATGCCAAAATGCTATTCTTCAGGATCTAACAATACTTACTGCTTTTCTGCTCATTGCTGTAACGTTGCAGAGAGAGGAATTTCATTCTGTTCATCTTACTGGCTTATCTGGTACCCAAACTATTCAAGGGATTCTACCCCTTATTGTTTTCAGCCCATTTTCTCTCTCTTCGTATTGGGAATGGTTTATTCCATGTGCCCTGCTTTTACTATTTTCTTTCTCTTGTGGGACAACATGAGAAGCTCACAATGGTTTCCCATTGGAGTTCTATCTGATTCCTAGCTATTAGTAATATGCTTCTCCCTATCTATCAGGAAGTAGCTTGCCTTTTGCTAGGGCAATTAGTCCCACGTACCCCTGTCTATCAGTGTTTGCCTTTCTTCCTGTCTATCAGAAAGTGGCTTGCCTAATTGCGGTGAATTTAATCATCATATACCTGACTGCGGTGTTTTACCTAACTACAGTGATGGCATAGGAAAATCACCATCCCATACTATAGAGAGATACTTTTTGGCTAACGCATTCTCTTGTATGCTTTCTGTTGGGTACTTCCTCTACTCATCATAATACAACGTACCTTGTTCCAATCACGAAACCTTCTTAGCTTTCTTACTTATTTAGCAGTGGCATTTACTCATTTCTCATTTTCATACTTGGCCTGAGAATCACACCCTTCTACGATGCCTGGAAACATAGTGAAATATCACTATTTTAAGTCTCATTGTCCAAGGCATCTTTATCTTCTACATTACTTGCCTTTACTATTCTAGGGTGTGCCATATAAATTCTTTCCCTATTTCTCATCATCTGTATCATTATGATGGGCTATCTAACTTTCCTTTCGGTAGCTCTTAAGATTCCTTGACCAATTCATTAATGGTCATTTCAACTTTACAATTTATCCTCATACGAATCTTTCATCATATATAGATTTAAGCCTATATACCAGCAGATAATTCCATCATGAAGTATCCTCAGACTCCGCCGGTAGTACTATGCCTTTATTGCTATTAAACTTGGGCTGACTTAAGTTGGGAAGTCTGTTGTGGTTACTGAAACTGCTGCTGCGGCTACTGTATCTATCACAGTGTATTTGGCTTACTTTGAATAATCATAAATCCTTTCAGTAGCTCTAATATTTCTAATGCTGTTTACCTTCTAATTTCTTTAGAAAATTAACCACAACTTATTCAACGTCTGCCCAACTCATTCTCATATTTAGCTGTCGTAAAATACAGCCCAAATAACATTTCTATATCATAACTATACTTTAGATATTCATGATTTATGCCTCTATTTACCTTTTGGCATTAGAATCACTAAAATCCTATCCTGTCTCTTTGCTTCTGTAACTCTTTGAACTTATGGATGATTCTAATGTATAAAACTTTATCTCTGCTAATATGTACTTTGTCCAGCACACGATCATATCCTAGCTCACCAATAGCTTGGGATGTCTAATAACCTCGAATGTTACTGGACTGGCAGAGATTCTTTCCTTGATCATCTGAGTCTCTATATTCTGAGAAAATTGATCTGCTTGCTGAGCTTCCCTAACCTCATCCTCTATATCAATAAGGATTTGAGTGATTCCGTATCTATCAGGCTCAATCTATAATTGATTCAAAGTACCCTAATCTCAGAGGTCCTCTATTAGTCTCTGCTCTTTCATCATCATCTTAGCCACCTGCATTGTGTTCCTGCTCAATGCCTCGGCAACTACATTTGCTTTACCTGGATAATACTTTATCATCTAGTCATAGTCTTTGATCACTCCATCTAGCGTCTCTATCTCAAGTTCAACTCTTTCTAATCTTGCAAATACTTGAGATGTTTATAATCATAGTATAACTTGATGGTTGCTCCATATAAATAGTACCTCCATATCTTTAGAGCATAAACTATCGCTGCTAGCTCCATATCATGCGTGGAATAGTTCTCTTCATAAAACTTTAACTGTTGTGAGGCATAAACTACTACTCGACCCTTTGTATAGGCACACGTTCCAATCTGTGCTTACTAGCACACTATAGCCCACATAGGTCCTCTGGGGATCAGGAATCACTAGTATAGGCGTCGAGGATAGTTTCCTCTTTAACTCTTGGGAACTGGCTTCACACTTCTCATTCCATGAAAAAGAATGATTCTCTCTAGTGAGCTTAATCAGCGGCAAGGAAATCCGAGAAAAGTTTTGTATAAACATCTGTAATAATTTACTAGGCCCAGAAAGCTCCTGACTTCGGTTACTATCTTAGGCAGATCTTATCTTAGTACTGCCTCTAATTTGGCGTAGTCTACTGCGACCCTTTCCTGAGAGATCATGTGTGGTCCGACTAAGCCACAAATTGCAAACTTAGGTCACTGGTTTGCCTTGAAAATGGATCAAGAATATTAATTTTGATTTCCAAGCATTGTATAGTGACAACCCCAGGGTCGTTCTCTCATGAAGCGAAAAGGCGTACCAATAATTCTTAGCTTGGGTCTATGCTTGTGATGCAAATGCAATCAGGTTTGATTCAAATTATCCTATGTATCTAAACTAATTACAAAATAAAACTTGTTTTTGGTATTTTCTTTATCGAAGAGGAAAAACAAAGGCAGTTTGATAAAGAGAAATGGGTGTGCGATGATGAGCGCCTCTTGAAAACAAAGTGTTCCATCATAGTTCGTAAAGGATGAGGGAAAGTATCGGCTTTCGCACAAAGTTTTCGAAATCAAAAACCCCAACAATTCGCATAGGTCTGGAGCGTCATATAATGATCTCCTTCTAAATCCCCACATGACTTGGTGAGTCCGAAACAACATGAAATGAACTCCATCCCATGAAATCCCTTAAGACCACTTAGTGTGTTTACGGAAATCACAGAGTGATAAAATCAACTCTATACATTGTTGACTCTAAAACCAAGCACAACTAGGATGATAGAAGAGAACAACAAGCTTTCATTGAATAAGAAAAATGAAATCCATTCTACTTTGTCAATCACAAAGCAACTCAATACATAATAATCCAAGTTTGGCTCAACCGAGACCAAGCATTTACACACAAATTACAAAGTCTAACTCGAAATCCTAATAATCTATAGTGTAAATACAGATTGAAAGTAAATACTCCCCTTTTGGCACTTCGAACTCCGGCTCACTTCATCTTCAAGAGGCTAACGTTCAGCTCCTTATGGGTGATGGAAATGAGCTTTGAATGGATGATGGGAGCATGATAGATGGATGGATGATGAAGAAATGAGGTGAAATAGTGTTATTGTGTGAATGGATGGAGGATGAGTTTTCTCTCCTTTCTTGCTCTCCTCAATGCTCTGCAGCCTCCTTCCTCCTCCTCTCTTCGAAAATACCCTAATTCAGCATAATAAATCGTCTTGGGTCGGATCCATCAAGCCGGGTTGGGTTATTTTCCTTATGAGGTAAAAATTCAGGTACTGCGCGATATTCGCCGCGGTGAACCTCACCCGAGAGTTCTTCATGGCTACTTGAACTTTGGCTTAGGCGAATATCAAATTGCGTCGTGGTGAACTTCTCCATAGCTGTTTCCCTTGCCCTTTTGTACGGAGTTCCTGAAATGAAATAGCAAATATGGGCAGTATCATTTGCTCATGATGCAATTTAAGCATAATAAATCATTATTCATGGCATATGTACCCAAAATCACACTAATCTAAACCTTAGATTAACCTTAGATTAACCTAAGATTAGGCATAAGAAGGAAACAAATGGTGGATATGTGGCTAATTATGGACCCTTAGATTAACCTCCTTATTAAGAATGAATCTCAACCTTCCATTTCATTTTAATGAGTTTTTATAAATCAAACTTTCCCTCCATTCTTCCACAACTTTGGCTGACTTTTGGGCAGCAAATTGAGAGCAAGAAGACACCATGAACAAGCATGAAGAAGAAGGAGAAAAGCTCCCAAAAATCAAAGGTAAGAGGAGTTACTACCTTATGCTATATATCAAAATCTTCCTCTCAACTTCTTCTACAACTTCCATGGATTGGAATTTTGATTTGGGCTCACTTTCTCAAGTTTGAATACTTAGGGTTCTTGAGAGCAAAGTGAGAAAGAGAGGGATTTAGAACCATTGATTGGTGGTAAAAGCCTCCTTGTGTTTTAAGGAGTGTTTTGATATATATATTGTGATTGTTTGAGATTGTTTTGTTGATTTTGTAAACTTGGGAAATCTTGAAGTTTTAGGGGAGGTGCTGCCCAATTTCCCATTTGATATGGGAGAGCTAAAATCAAGTTATACCATGCTTGAATATGGATTTGCAAACAAGAATCAAGT
>JANTPZ010149513.1:0-18647 GCA_025593235.1 Vachellia pachyceras
TATAAATAATCGACATGTTATGTCTTTTATAACGTTGGTTAGGGTAACAGATGGCTCATTTCCTCTATTTTCTCCAACCGAACACACTTCCCGCTCAACTCTCCTCCCATCCCCTCCCCCATATCCTCCAAAGCCTCCTCCCAATCAAGCAATATGCAAATGTGAGCAGATCTCCAATCCAATGAGAATTTGAATTTCAGTTTACACATTAGATATGTATATTTATTCTTGGTCCAAAAGATCCATTTATTAAGCCCAACTCATGACTAATTGGGTTTTCAAAACTTGGGTGACAATTTGTGATACCATTTTATTAACATGCACAACTAATTCATTAGCTTAATGTTTAAAAATTCCAGACAAATCTTACATATTTTTCAAAGAAATTAATTACCACTCAACCAATACGAAAATCTAACCCATCAAGTTTTTTTTTTTGACCTGAACCCATCAAGTTAAGAACAGTCTTAAACTAACAAAAATTGGAACATTACACTATATGTGATAGACATAAATCAAATTGCACAAAACTCATCATCAATTCAAACCAAAATCAATTTTGCAAACAAAGTACTTATTCAAACAAACTTAATTCAACCATTGCTGAAAATGAAAGTTCCTTCTTCACGCATGCAATTAACAATGGCTTAGTAAAAAATGTAATAAAAAATAAGTTTCCTAAAAAACTATGATGGGAAATCGAGTGACTTGGCGTGGTTATGAACAAAATCCTGAGCCCAAACCTTGTTGGCTTCTAAACGACAGCGTTTCAGGTCCTTATGCTTCTCTTCAATATCCTTTAGGCTATGCTTGGTTTAATGGAGAGAAAGGGAGGGGATGGATAGGAGAAAAGGGTATAAAGTTAACTTGTTTGGTTTAGTTATGGAGAAAGGAAGGGGAATGATTTTTAATGATATTTTGTTTGGTTTAAGAAGGAAAGGGAAGGAAATTAATAAACTAATTTACTGTTGATTTATATTTATTTACATGTAAATTTAACATTAGTTTGAGAAAATAAGCTTAAGAAGTTGTGAATTACTTGCTAACTCTATATAAAACTAATCTAGCATCATTAATATCTTTCCTTGAGAATTTCCATGTTAAAACAACTCCCCTCTAGCTCAGATCACATCCATCTCCTCCAAATCTATTCTCCCCTTCTTACTGCCCATCGCAATCTCTCCAATTCCCTCTCCACAATCTACTTCCTGCCCCTATTGGCCGAACAATCCTTCTGCTCTGCCACTGGCATCAACCAAGATGCCAACAGAAACAAGCCCATGGAGGTTGGGGATGACGACGATGTGGCCAAAGAAAACACGATCATCATCCTTATCATTGTCGCTGAGTGCCCATCGTGCTTAGTCCACGCCAACTGTTGCTCATAAGCTCCATTTCTTCATCGTCGCCGCCTTGCTCCATTTCTACATCCAGTCATGCTAGGTCTAAGGCCAGCAGTTGCTCATCAGTTCCATTTCTTTATCATGGCCACCATGCTTCATTTCTGCGTGCGTGTCTTGTCAGTCCATGGACTGATGCTGAATGAGCAAAATCAAAGATGAGGGTACGGATGGAATAAACAAAATAAGGCAGGGGTATTTTAGTCCAATAATTTTGGATTCCTCCAAAACCCATCAAATTGGAAAGAACAAAAAGAGAGGGAGGGAAGGAGAGAGAGAATATCATTTTTCACCCCCTCCCCTCAGATAAAGTTAAACCAAACAAAAGGAGGGTTTCATTAAATCTCCCCTGTTGATACCTTGTTTTGATGATAACAAAATAATTTATATGATGAGAGATTGCAAAATGTTTTTGAATCTTAAGTTTCAGAGCTTTGATTCAGTGCTTCATGAAAATACTCGAGTGTTTTTGTCAAAGTATTGACAGTACTCGAGCATTAGAATTCAATGCTCCAGCACTATATGTTTTGATTTTAAGAAAATTTAGTACTTCCAGGCAATACTTCAAGTATTGACATAAAGTATTGTCAATACTCGAGCATTGGAAGTTGGTACTCGAGCATTGTGTTAAAGGAATTTTAAACTATATTCTCAGTGAACACTTCAAGCATTGGTAAAAAGTATTGCCAATGCTTGAGCATTGCAAGTCAATACTCGAGCATTAGGCTAAAACAGGGCTTAAAGACAATGCTGCAATGAAGTACTGCAAGTATTGGCTGACAGCAGAGCCAATGCTTGAGCACTAGGTTTACAATACTCGAGCATTGAGGTTTCTAAAAGCATTCCAGTCAACATTCCAAGCATTGGCTGAAAGTATGGCCAATGCTCGAGCACTAAGTTTCAGTACTTGAGTGTTGAATGTTTTTCACAACACTGTCAGACAACACTCCAAGCATTGGCTGACAGCACAGCCAATGCTCAAGCACTGATAATGCAATGCTTGAGTATTAGGTCTCTTGTCAATGCTACCAAGTAGTACTTCAAGTAAAAGCTTCTAGCAAAGCCAATGCTCGAGCACAGTTTGTTAATACTCGAGCATTGTGAGCTTTCACTTCTCACTGGAAGCAAACACTGCAAGCATTGACAAGGCTCGAGTGCTAGCATTCAATGCTCGAGCATCGGGCTGAAAATTTTCACTGTTCACTAATACTCTCTGATAATGCTCCAGCATTCACTACCAGCATTCCTAATGCTCGAGCACTATGATCTAGCACTCAAGTATTGTGAATTTTCAAAACCTATATTTTTCAACACTTGCATAGAATACTCGAGCAATCCTAGGAAGCATTATCAATATTCAAGCATTGTGATTTCTTACTCGAGTATTTGATTTCTTTTCAAACACTTTCATAAAATACTCGAGCATTGTGTCAAAGCACTAAGCTTTTCTTTGAAAATCTTCAAACAATACTCGAGCATTGAGAAAGCTATGCTATAGTATTGTTGCTCTAACAACTTTATGTCTGACACACTCAACCTATGCTACTCACCTACTTTCCTTATTCATGTAACGACATTTTGAATACTAACTACTCTCATAAATGCAGAAGCTTGAAACATTAAATGAGGAAAGAAGCTCAGGCATGGTCCGAGGCTTAGAGATTTTAACGTTCTTCTGTAACATTCATCGTCGTCTGACTCAGTAGCATTAAATGCCATTAATGAAGAAACCAAATGGCCGATGATGAGAGTAACGACTATTAAATGGAGTCTAACGGATATTAAAGAAGCTCTCAACTATAAAAGGATCAGCATTCAATACAGAGAAATATGAATGAACATTCTGAGCATTCAAAGCTGTTTTGCTTCATTCTCTTTATTACTTTAATATTTCTTTTTTATTTTCATTATTAGCCATCTATTCTTTTGAGAGAGAATTATTTGGCAAAAATACTTTGTAAATTTGTGAGAAACTCAAGGACGGGACCTTGAGTCTATTATGCTGAAAGAGAGTTAGAAACAGAGAGTATATCACTCTGTTTTAGTGAAAAGAGAAAGGGGGAGTGGATTCCCAATCTGTACAGGCTTGTGAAGCCTCATTTCTTTGTTGATAGTGGATTTGGAAATCTCAGGGGTGCTCTGAGGACTGGACGTAGGTCAAGGAGACCGAACCATGATAAATCTCTATGTTCATCTTTGCTCTTCACTCTCGATGACTTTGTTTTTTAATTCTGTGATTTCAAAGTGTTAAATTTTATCAGACCAATTCACCCTCTCTTGGTCAAATCCTTTTTTAACATCCCCTCCCCCCTCCCCAACCAAACACACCCTTGACATTTCAGGCAAAGTAACAATTGGCATATTGCATAAAAGCATACCCACATGTTGCAATTTAGAGAATCTAAACAATAGCTAGGTGGTTCAAGTAGATAAAGATATCTTGGACTTGATCGATGTCCATTCTTGGTGAGCTTATCAACACAAACCAGCACTTCCCTATAGCAGTATATAATCTCCACATCCCATCGTCTCATAGTGAGAGTACGGATCTCAGTAATGACCTGATTAAGTGGGTGCAACGTGTCACATCCAGAAAATATGAGATGTATAGCTTCTAGAAAATCTGTATAAAGCTTAATCTTAGAAAAGCCTTTCTCTTGCGTAATTCCTCTAACTCATCAAGACCTCATTTACCGTGCATACGCTTGATCAATCTCAAAGGTAAAACCCTAAATTGTTCTTCAATATGAAGTGAGCTCTCCTCGCTAATATTATTCTCAAGTAAGTTCTTATACACTTTCTTGAAGTTCACAAGCTGAGCTATAAGACTTTAGTAACATGTCCATTTCAAACTGTTCATCTTCAACTTTGAACAGTTTTTGCTGATACTTATTGGACATAGAATAATAATCTTGATCGACTTGTGGGTTCAATATATAGCAATCATTTAAAACTGAAGCATCAAGCTCAGATCTCCCACTAGGTCTAGGGATATGATAATCTTTAGGCAAACATGCGTAGCTAACATTATAGTTGTTGAGTTCAACTTCTCCGTTAAAAAATTATCATTCTTATCATTATTAGCCTTGCGAATTTTGATATTAGGCTTCTTGTCTCTACCCTTTTCATTATTAAGAGGCTTTTTTTTTCTTCTTTGGCTGATTGAGATTGTGATCATAAGAAGGAGGGATCATATATCCTTTGGGCAAGAAGACATTTAAACCTGTTAGAGATCCACCCCCTTATTTCCTCTTTAATAGCCTCTCATCAATAACATCATCCTCCTCTCCCAACATCATCATCCTCTATTACTCAGCAAAGCACATAGACCATTTTCCAGCATCAATATGCACACAAATCCACCCATGCATGAACAATAGCACCATCCAATCAATTACTTTATGCTCAAAGATTTCAATATAGTCACAATAATATTTTATCAAAAACTCGGCTCACAATGCCATTTCAACACATCACTTCTTTAAATCTATAATTTCACAATGCATTTTATCACGATAAATTCCAATTCACTCATAAACATGTACCAAGCTTGCATAATAAGTGGAAAGCAGTTACCTTATGTTGAAGCACCAGCATATACCACAACAATCCATAGCTCAAGGCGTTAAATCACTAATTAAAATCAATCTACACAATTCATTTAATTACACATTAGCATAATAATACCTAAACAATAATAAGCCTTTCAATAAATCTCCTTCACACTTTAGCTATCTAAAAACATTCCCAAAACCTAGGTAATTTGCTAAAACACGTTTCCATTTGCTTCCTATTTCAAAATAGTGAGGGTTTGAGTCTAATATCAAAGAAAAATCATTATAAAATTGTAATAAACCCAAATCAAAAATCCAAACTGATTAAAATCCTCTATAAATATTCTTCTATATCCCTATGGCCTTGCATTAACAAAACCCAAAACTTCATCAAAACTCTAACCCAAAAATATCCTATTCTCAGTGTGAAATTACTACCATTGGAAATAGAAAATTCCTAGAACAACTTTCATGAAGGAGGAGAGGAAAAAAGGAGAGATTTTACTCGCATATTTGATCCCAATTTGTTGCCTTAGGAGAGCTTCATCACGTCGCAATGCATAAAGGAAAAGGAGAGAAACGAAGCTGGGGTCACCAGGGGTGTGGGATATTATATAATACCCTCCATGTGATCCGCATGTCCTCACTTATTGTTGTTGATAGCAAGGGATCGTTGCGGCAAACATGACCCGAGACAACAAAACTCGCTTGATAATAAAGGTTGGTTGTGGTGAAAACGAATATTAGCCTCAGCAAAGGTGTTCCAAGAGCAGCCTTGCTGCTAGAAGAAAGGTTGGCAGCGGCAAAACCAAATGTTGGTCATGGTGAAGGGAACTCGAGAACAGTTCCTGCTTATCACAATGGTTTGCCGTGAAAAAAAAAGCTTGAAAAGACAGAAAACACCACTGAACTCACATAATTAGTTCCTAATCACAATAATACTTTCCTAATTAGAATTGAGGATGTTACAGGGTCAACCCGGTGCAACTTGGATTGACTTAGGGTAACCTGAGGTCAACGTGGCCAGTTAGGTGGGTCAACCGTGCTACTTTTTTAAAAAAAATTTATTTTTGTTAAAACTGAAATAATATTTTTTTTTAAATTTGAAAGTTAAAAAAATAAAAAATAGAACCACCTCCCCATATAAGCTCACTATGCGTCTATATCTATTCATCTTCTTTTTAATTATTTATTTAAAAAGGATGAATTATTTTAAAATTTTCAAATTTAAAAATTAAAAAATTAAAAAATGAAAAACATAACCCCTTACCATATATATTTTGATATTTTGTTAAGGTGAATATTCTGAAATTACAAATAAAATTGGAAAATAGATAAGCTATAAGTATATAATTGGTTGGTACTTGTTACTCTGTCAATAATGAAATTTACTGCTTAGTTTTTGGAATTTTTAATTTTGGATAGTTTGATTGTATCAATGTGTAATGAGATTTATTTTTTAATTTTTTTTATTATTCACCAGTTTGACCTCTGGTTTGACTCCAGTCTGACCCACTGACCCTTGACCCATTACCCTACCCGGTTTAATCACTGGCCCAATTTCTTGTACCTTGATATTAAGGATCAAAAGGAATAGTTTTATTATAAAAATATATAGTATATGATATTTTGATTGCTGTTAAATACTATGAAAATGAAAGATAAGTCTTAGAGCCTGTTTGTATAAAAAGAATCGATTGTAATATTTGAATGAAAAGGGAAAAAAATTTTCACACAGATTTTTGGTATGCATTAGAACAAAAAATAGTTTGATAAAAAAAATTTATGTTTAATAGGGTTAAAATGATAGTAACATAGGTAGGAAAAATATATGAATAACAAGTATAAACTTTATATTAAAAATGTTTATTTTTAAAAGAATGATTTTTTGCTTTGACAAAAATTCCCTTGACAACTTTGGAGACATCCGTGCTTGAACTCTTCGATTGGGAACTAGAGGGTGATTTAGGTGAATCAATTCTCTTATGAGAGCATTTACTTTGTTTCCTTTCTCTAATAATTCTCTATTTTGCTACCTGTAAGTTATATCGAAAGAGCACATACACACCCCATGATATTTTATAAATATGCTCTTAATCATGAGATGCCTATGTCACACCTTACAAATTTTAGAGGTGGCCAGCACAGAATATAAGAGATCCCACATTCCTTAAGACTTCCGTTTAAACAATACTATATATATCATTTGTCAAATCGCTAAATAATACAATAGTATAAAATGCGTATGATGACATGTCGAGCATTATTAAAATATAAAAAATACATGAACTTCATCTATAGACTATGTGGAGCATATAATCTTTAAAAATAGTGCATAGACGTAAATTTTTATATATGTCAAACAACAGCTACAAAATAAACCAGCGTCTTTAATAACAACAAGGATGATCTTCACTGCTCAACTAGAGATATAGGGTTAATTGGGCCAACTGAAGCTAAAAGTAAATTTCCGGTGAGTAACGTCCCATTTATACATTTAATAAAATGGAAGAAAACAATCTAAGGGATTTAACTTCGATAATTAACATGACACTCAATTTCAATTTCTGCAGTATATAATCATAATATAATTGAAATTTGCATAAAAGATCATTAATCAGATAACTTCAAGTATGTATTACACTTGTTTGATAGAATCAATTTCGAAAGAAAATTCTCAAGTCTCATGTTTTCTTAGTACTCTCAAAAAATCAATTTGCAAAATGATCTAGAAAAATCATATTTTGTACGAGGACTTACACAGAACGAGCACAGGCATGGACACATGATCCACAAGGATAAATAAGCAACAGGTGTGGCTCAAGGCCACAAATAACAAGCATGAGTCAATACATACGAATAACAGGTGTGAATCAACACCCACGAAAGACAGACGATCTTGTAAGTATCATGGTGCACTAAGGACTAACAACACTAATGTTAGTAACCAGCGTTCTATATTCAATCCTCTCAAAAACATTTTCAAACATGCATGTGATCAATTTCCAAACCATTTTCAATAATAAAACTATTTTAGAAGCTTTATAATAAGGATTCCAGTATGAAAGTTTCCAAGTAATATCCCAAAACCATTTTCAAGCATGCAAAGAGTGTATATATATAATTTAAATGTCATTTTTTTCACAATCTCCATGCATGAAATCACAGTAACAGTTAAATACTTCAAATAATGCAATGCTTAAGATCCCAAAAATTCTTATTTCAATTTTCACAATTAAATACTAAATATAAACAAAAATTTGAGAATGATAAATAACATTAAATAAAATTCTCAAACTTTACTCTTTGCCATATCAATAAAAAAAGATTAAATAATTCCAATGAACTTCCATCAATAAAATCATGCTAGCAATTAAATTAAAAATACGAAAGATTGTAAAATATACTTTATAAAAAATATAATTGGATACTATTCACTTATCTATTTTGCTTTCAACATATAACTCTTCTCTATCATTCGGCCTCCAACTTATCTTCTTCTTCTTCCATTCCTAACAATAATATATAATATACCAAATAAGTATCATTAATACTTCTAAATTTATAATAAACTTCGAAAATCACAACTTCTTCCATGATACTTCAAATGCAATGGTTCAAGTGTCTATTTAAAGCTCTCTATATCCTCTTCCAAGTAAAATTAATATTCAAAATTTATAATTAACCCAAATTATAAAATCAGTGCTCCAATATTATTACTTGTTTGGCAACTTTTCCAAATTTTCCAATTTCAAAACCAAACTTTGGTAGCCCATACCTAATAATTTGCTTATCCAAATATTGCACTCCAGGACTCATTTTAAATCTTATCATAAGTACTATAATCTTGCCAATTTTCATGGCCAACAAAGACCATTTGACTAATTAGAATCTCCCTCAAAGTTGACTGTCTATCAAGCCTACATGTAAATATAATACCCAAAAATTTTCAGCCTCAAATCCTTAATTCCGTACTTATCACAAAACTTTCTTTCATATGCCATAGACCTTTTAAAGTCTTAAAAATGCAACTCCTTGCTCATACATTCATTGCCCATTTTAAACACACACACATGCATCTATAGCACACACACACCATCTATACATATATGCATTATAATACCTCTAAAGCTAAATTTTCAACTCCACAGCTAGTGTATGTGTGTATGTATATCCTTACTTTCCTCTTGCCTTAGTTTCCTCAGACATCAAAGTAGGAAAAGGTTACTGTTAATGTGAATAGTAACTGCGAACTGAACCTCTAGGAATCAATAAAAACTTTCACAAGCAATAATCCATATGATTAAAGAAAGCTCTAATCTTATTTATTGCTATATTTAATTGGTGAAAACCTACTTTTTTTCCAATCCTAACTCAACCCTTAAAACCCCAACCGACAAAGATAGAAGAATTTAAAGATAAAGGAGTGTTCAGGTGACTCGCCTGAACGAGATTTTTGCTTGTATTGGCAAAAAACACTCTCCTCCAATGAGAAATTACATTGTCAGATCCAACTCTCCCCCCCCTTTCATGCCAAGTTCACGTCCTCTGGAAGAATGATAAACAGTGTAAAAGCAGCGGGTATTGGGGTGTTGAAACATGGGGAAGGGTGAAATGACCATTTTGCCCTCCCGCACTTTAAATTCTTGCACATTGGTCCTTCTTGGTTTTTTATCCTCTCTGCTTTTTTTAATGGATATTACAGCCTATCACATGTATTTAGTCAAAGCCAATTACTATATAGTAATTTTACATGTTGAACTTTATATCCATGATGAGTAACTCATGGTTAGTTATAATTTAAATAAATTTCCTCTTAACCTGAGCCACCCATCACATGTATCTAGTCAAAGCCAATCACTCTTTCTCAATAATTTTATGTAACTACCAAAAAATAGTATTTCGCAGTGGTAAATTAATAGCGGTTATCAAAACCACTACTAAATCATGAACTTTGTAGTGATTTTAGGTCAAAGCGCTACTAATTTGTGACGAAAATCTGTAAATAAATTTAGTAGCGGTATTGAACCGCTACAAAAACAAAAAAAAAATTGTTGAAGTTATTTTGCACCTTTGTAGCGGTTTTAATAAAGGCTGATCACTGCAGAAACGAAATGTCGTTAGTGACAACGACATTTGTAGCGGTTTTGATAACCACTACTGATTTGTAACACAATTTGTAGTGATTTCTTAAAAAATAACCGCTGCAAAAATGAAGAGTCACTCAGTTAGCAGCGATTTAGACAAACCGCTACTAAATGACGTCATTTCGAGTAGGCATGTTAATTTTGCAGGGGTTACGGTAGCAATTTTTGTAAAACCGCTACTAAATCAACAACTATATACACCCCCTCCCCCCCACATCATCACTTTCATCTTTTGGAAACGTCACATCAGAGAGCAAATTTTTGAGTTTCCTAAAATTTTTTAGATATTCATCTTTTTTGTTAAGGTTACTTCTAATTTTTTTATGTATTTAATTTACTTCTAATTTTTTATGTATTTAATTTAATTTAATTTTTTATTTATAGATATTTAGATTTATTTTTAAATTTTTTGTTTATTTTATTTTAATTAATTTTTTAGATTAATTTTTTTCAGATAGCTGATCAGGAGCACAATCAGAGGCATGGGAAGGAGCCTATATTCCCAGAGGGTGGAGATGGTTAGGAGGAGGCCGGGGACGTTATGTTGAGCGTCGATGACTTCGACATCGGCGATATCAACATTTCAGTCCAAGAGGCTAAGATGTTTGAGGACCAAGACATCGAAAGGGACTAAGCTAAGGATTCCGTCGCCCTTTTGCTGGTCGATCCACTGGGTTTGAGGTTGATGTTCAGGGTAAGTAAACAATTAATGTATTTTTTAATTGAAATGGTTTATTTAATTTTTTTATTAATTAAAATTATTTATTTAATTAGTTTATTAATAAATAATTATTTTATTTAATTTATTTATTAATAAATAATTATTTTTATGAAATAATTGTATAATTCAATTTTCAAATCCGACAGGGGCAATAGTTACGAAGAAGCTCACACTGAGGGATGTGTACCAACTCCTTAGTGGGTAGAGGGTCATCGTGCAGTGAGATGACATCACCCAGCAACCACAGGAGAAGGGCGGTCAGCTCTTCAACCGCTGCCTGATAGAGCAAGGCGGCAACTTCCTGCAGTTTGACATCAGCGCTGAGACATGGAATAGGATCCAGCAGAGTCTGAAGAATGCTATGTAGGAGAAAGTGAAGGTAAAATTAAATTATTTAAAGTGTTGTAATTATTTCTAAATAAATAGTTTACTAACTTGAATTTTGAAATATGTTGCAGGACAAATTTGTTGTTTGAGATGCGAATAAGGACTTCGCCATCTCGAAGATAGGGTAAGGGTGGAAGAACAGGCAGAGTCGCCTGTACCACCAAAAGGAGCGGGACGGGATGAGGACGCTCCAGGAACTGGAGGCGGACTTCCCAGACACTGTTGATGCAGCAGACTGGGCCAGATTTGTCTGGTTCAGGAGGTCACCAGAGCAGCAGGTGTAATATCCCAAATTTCGTAAACAGAAATAAAGGCCAAACTGATGAATTACGAAATGATTTAATGCCCTATAAATAAGGAAAAATATAGAGAAAAATGCCTAAAGGAAAGAAAGATCATGATTGACTAAGTCCCTAGTCTTAAGGATTTTAAGTAAGAATAACCCAAGGGCAAAATGGTCATTTAGCTAAATGACAAGAGTAAAATGGTCATTTTGATTAAAAATGCCTAGGACATGAAATGTCATCAAATAATAAGGACATTTTGGTAATTTGGTCAAAAGTCAACAAAAAGTCAGAGTTGACCAGCAAAGTCAAAGTTGATCAAAATGTCAAAGCGGACCAAAAATGTCAAAATTGGACCAAGGTAAAGTTGGAATTATGAAAGAGTAAAAAACTAATGGCATTTTGGTAATTATGGAAAAAGTAGTAAAGGTAGTGGCATTTTGGTAATTATAAGGAAAATGAGCCAAGTAGTGGCATTTCCGTAATTAAAGATTTTCAGAGGGCTGAAAGACTGAGAAATAATTATTTGAGGTAGCAGGAGTCCTCAAACGCCGGAGACTCGAACTGAGAAAATTTTAGTTGGGTCCTAAAATATTTAATAAAATTATTATCCAGTATCCGGTGCAAGCAGTTTCGCTGTACGAAGGACAACAATGCCTGAAAAGGTATTTTCTTAGAAAATTAATTACGGAAAATCCAGGAAGAATTTTGAGGAATAGAAAACAGATTGAGAATCAAGGGAAAATATAGAATTTTTCTATGTCCTTAAGTCAAATTGGCCACCGGAAGCCTGGTTTACGGTGTTGCGCATAAATTGAGGAATCCTGGCGATTTACGAAGAAAGCCAATGTATTTTGAGAAAGGGATGATGCCATCTAGGTAAGGAGGCCTAGGGAATGGTGCCACATGAAAGAAAAGTCCCAGGAAAAATGAAAAGGAAAATTTCTTGATTAAAGGTTGCTTTACAGAAATGCGTGCCACCGGATCAAGTAACTGACCGGGCCAAGGCCCAGTCAGCCAACCAGACTTGGAGGGCAAGTAAAAGGGCGCCATTTTCAGGAAGGAATGCCAAGCAATGAGAAAGGGACAAGTGGCATAACCTCCATCAAGCATTCCAAGTCTTGGCCTCCAAGAATCAACCTCTTCCACACATTCATTTTTGCATGGAATTTTAAAAATACAATTCCTTCTCTCCTCTCCCATTTGGGACGTCCTTCTCCCTCTCTCTCCTTGATCATATTTTTCTCCTCCTTCTCTATAGAAAACAAGCCATTTTCAAGCAAGAAAGAAGAGCACCAAACTTCCACGACACAAGGTAAAGTGTTTTAGCAACCAAATCTCCCTCTTTTCTTGAGTCTTGCAACTACTACTACCTTTTCTCTTGAGTTGTTCCTTGAATGAGCCTCTCTTTTTGGGAAGATGATGGCTAGGATTTCAAGAGTTGAAATGGAAAAGAGAATGTTTTAAAAGTGGTAAATGGTTGCAAGTTCTTCCTTGAGGGGTAAAAGACAAGTTGTTGGTTGTTGTTGTTTTAAGTTGTTGTAAAGATTTATGGAAAGCTTATGTTTATGGGGAGGTGCTGCCAAATTTCTTTTGGTCTAAGGGAAGGTGTTTTTGAGTAGATCAAAGTAAAAAAAAGGGGGGGTTTTGGAAGCAAGGAAACACATGGTTTCATGAGCAAAGTTGAAAAACCCTTCCTTTCATTATTTTTGCTATTTTCGTCCAAGTTAAAGAAAAAATAGAAAGGATGTGTTTTTGAGTTTTTTGATGGTTCCATTGGCTTTAAAATGATGTTTTGTGTAGGGTCAAGCCAAGAGATGGATTTTAGAAGTTTAAGGAACCATAAAAACCAAGACTTGAACTTGTAGGACTCTTGAAAAACCTACAAAAGGTTCTATGCGTTTTTGCAAGATTTATAACAACTTGTTGGTTGGATATTTACATGGATATTATGCCATGGTTTTTAGGGTTTTAAGATAGTCAAGACCACCATTGGAAAAAGTCACCAAGAGAACTTAAAGTTCAAAGAAAAGAGAAAAGCTTAACAAAGATAGCAAGACTACTAAACCAAACTTATGTTTTATGAAACTTTGTTGTGAATGATGCATGACTTTTGTGATGAATTAAGTGAATGATATGAGTATGAAATGTGATCTTGATTGCTATGGCCATATGCATATAAAATGAAGTTTGAACATATCACATGTTATATGCTCATATACTTGTTTTAAAGTTGTTAGATGCACATTCACAATGCTTTTGTTTAGCTAGTTTTGCTATTGGGATTTCAAAATCTCATTATCCAACTAACCATATAGGTGCAAGCACAAGCAAGGATAAGGAAAAGGTTCTTGATCCTTGAAGATGATGATGCATATGCTTGCTTGTTTTGTGTAAATATGCAAGATGCTATTTTTCTTTGAAGTTGTTATGGCTGTAACCTAACTACAACATGAAGAACATATGAATATGGGATGATGCATGCATGATCATGAGCTAAGTAGGCTAAAGAAGGATAAGAAACTAATCATGCATGTTAGAGTTAAGATCATGAATCAAAAAGAAGTTTTGGTAACAAAAAAAAATTGGTTTTCAAAGTTGAAGGGTTCCAAAGGCCATGAAAAATGAATCTTCTTCTAGTGGTGATTTAAAATACCAAACAAGCTTCAAATGGATTGAAATATTTCAGTCAGAAACTACACACCCTGAGATTTAAAATGATATAAAGTTTGCAAATTTTGGATGTGTACATTAAGAGATATGATTTTTCAAAGTTAAAGGAAAAACTGATAGTGACCACTTGGACATAGCCATAGTTTTTGAATAAACTGTATCAGATGGGCAAGAATTGGAATCAATGAGTATTTTCCCCCTATATTTTACTTAATAAGAAAAATTTAGAAATTGGAATCACTCAGTTTTTATTTTTCTAGAATTAGTTATGATTTTTCTAAGTTGGGCTAGAAAACTGGAAAATGGCACTGTGAACAATACCAGCATCTTTTCCGTTTTTAAAAATTCTAGTTCGCAATTTTGGGACAAATTTTTGATATCTAAGGCTCAAGAGTGATTCATAAGTGATCTATAATAAATAAATAGGGGAAAAATAGGAGGTGCCACAGTAGGTCGTAGCGAGGACGGCTGTGCGCAGCTGATCCAGGCAGACGATCCACCATACAGCAGGATCATAGTCATTCTCCGTGGCGTACTTGGAGCTTACTTGGAGCTGGATGAGGCGGCACAGAGGGAGGGCCAGAGGGCGACCTACGAGGAGATGTTTGTGGCCACCCATAGACACACAGATGGATCTCCCCTGACGTAGGAGACCGAGGAGATCATTGTAAGTATTTTTAAATTTATAATTAATGTTTTAATATGTAGTTTTTTATAATTATTTAGTAATTTTATAATTAATTTTTAAATTTTATAATTAATTTTTGAAATTAGTAATTTTATAAATAATTAGTAATTTCATGATGAATTGTAATTATTTTGTAATTTTGATAAATATTTAAACTGTTTAATTAATTTATAGATAAATTATTTTGTAATTTTGATAAATATTTAGAATTTTTAATAATTAATGGTTAAATTATTTGATTAATTTTGAAATTATTAATTTTATAATTATTTAGTTATTTGATAATTAATTTTTAAATCGTATACTTAATTTGTAAATCGTAAATAATTTTATTTGTAATTAATTTTTACATTACGTATTTTTAATATTTAATATTTTGATTTAATTTTTTTAAGTACAGAGTCGTATTCAGCGTACAGACGCTGAGTTAAGGGAGTCTCATGAGTCAGCTGTAGATCCCACAGCCTCGCTGAGGGTGGCCATGGAGGGGCATGACAAGTACCCCGGTCGACTCTCAGGGTTCGGGTTTAGGGCGACCCGAACCATTATCTGTGGGGGTCGATATGAGGCTGGGCCTTCCTCCTCTGCTGCTGCATCCTAGGCGACTACACCTAGACCTCGGCGGCATAGCGTACCAGAGGTGGATAGAGATGACTTGCAGGTGCAGTTACAGTAGCAGTATGAGCATATTCAGCAACAAAAGGAGTAGTTGCAGTCGTTCACGTCGTAGGTGTAGGAGGTAGAGACCCGAGTGCGCTCCAAGATGCAATCTCAGATAGAGATGTAGAGGCAGGCTACGAATGTCATGCTGCAGATGGCATTACAGGCTGCCTTCCCTGGCTTTGCTCCACCTGATCTACCTCTTCTGCCAGCCATGGCCCCACCCCCAGTACCTCCACCACCCTCAACTCCCCAGCCAGAGGATCCCCAACCCCCAGCAGACAGTTGATTTCTGTATTCTTTTTTTATTTTTATACAATTTTTGTTTATTTATTTAAGATTTTGTCTTATTATTGAATGTTATTTAATTGAGATTTTAAATTTTATTAATATTATAATTTTACAAATTAAAGTTAAATAATTTTAAAAATCATTAAATAAAATAAATATTTAATTAACAAATAATTTTACAAGTTAAAGGTAAACAATTTTTTATTCTAAAATTAAATGATTTGTTTTAAAACTTGATTCACTCTACTTAAAGTAAAATAAATGAATTAATTATTATTTAAATTTTTAATAATTATTATTAATTTTTGGAAAAAATAAATTAATTATTAACAAAATTGAAATTTTAAAAAAAATTTCCCTCTATTTTAGCAGCGGTTATGAACGGATGCTAATTTGAAAATTTTTAAAAAATTTCCCTCTATTTTTAGTAGCGGTTATGAACCATTGCTAATTTGAAAATTTTAAAAAAATTCCCTTTGTTATAACCGCTGCAAATTTGAAATTTGAAAATTTGCCTCTTTTTTGTAGCGGTTATTGAACCGCTACAATTTCCAACAGTCAACTTATTAGCAATGGTTTAGAACCACTGCAAAGTTCCACGGTCATGCATTTTGTAGCGTTTTTTTGCAGTGGTTTAGAACCGCTGCAAATTTGGGACCATTGACAAACTCCAAATTAAGCCTTAATCAGATTTCTTGTCAAATTCTCCATCTTCCTCTAATTTCTGTCTCTGATCACACTTTCTTATTCTTTGTGATATTACGCTCAAGTCTCTTGTGATGGATAAGTCATGGATCATGTTTCCTCACACCTCCGCTCGATATTTGGCCGGATTAAATAGTTTCTTGGATTTTGCTGATACACAGGGCAAGATTAACGGTAAGATTTCATGTCCCTGCTCTAAATGTAATTTCAAAAACTGGGTATACCATGGGGAAATTAGTAATGTCTTAAGAGAGTGTACTCCTGCACTTTCGCAAATAGAAGTGGAAGAGGATCGGGTTGACCCGTCAATTGTGATATTAGTGCACAGCAGTAGCGAAACATGGGAATTGGTAGAAGCCTTAAGTGCTTGCTCTTGTATTGGTGAACTCCTGGTCATTTTCTGCTCATAAATCAAAAGTGAGCTTTGAAGCTCATCAATGCATCTGTGTATTTTAACTGTTCAATCGAGTAAACAACATAGTTAAAGTCCTTCATCATAGAGCACAAAATCTTTTACACAATGGTAGCATTAGACAACTTCTCGCCAAGGAAACACATTTTGTTGCAAATTTCTATGGTTCGTGCAAAGTAACTGACTATAGATTCTGTCTCTCATCTCCAAATCTTCAAAATCTTTTCTCAAGGCCTGAAGTTGTGCGCTCTTCACTCAGGCTGAACCTTGGTACTTCTTTTTCATGGAATCCCAAATATCCTTAGAGGTGTCTTTGCAAAGAATAGTTTCTAAAGTGGAACGATCAATTGCTTGAAAGAGACAATTTTTGGCTTTCAAATCCTTTAACTTTTGGGCTTCAAGTTCATCCTTTTGAGCTCTATTTGAGTTGTACCTTCTGGTGGCTCTTGAATTCCAGATTGAACAATAGTCCAATACTCTTTCGAGCGTAAAAAATTTTCCATCGGCATGCTCCAATGATCATAATGACCATCAAAGCGCGAAATGGCTGCTTGCACAAAGTTTCCGTTTTCTGTGGCCATTAGGTTGGTAAAATCATTTTTTTTGTGGCTACCTCACGTGTTTAACTCTCAACGAGGCTCTAATACCACTGTTAGTGTATAGTGGTAGCGAAACAATAAGAAAATAAATAGGGCATATGAATGGAGAAAAGGAGACAAATTGGCTCAGAACTTGCTGCATTCATTCAGAACTTTCTGTAGCCTTTTATAGGCAAATGCATAACTAACTTAACAAAAAAATAGGACCCGTAACAACAACTACATGCATTACTCCACTAACTCCTAAAATTAAGGGCAATTAACTCCCCATAACAGCATGTTCTCGACTTCACAACTGGCTAATAACTACCTCCTTATTAAAATTGTAGAAAATAAATTCTGAAATAATTCCAACAAGTTATTCTTTTAATGGTTTTCCAAAAAGGCCCTATTTGTAGTACATAAATCAATTTTATGATTAGCGGAAATAATTGAGAGATATAAAAAATGGAAAAATTACATAGAGGTTCTCAAACAATAGAATTAACTACAAAATGGTCCTAAAGATTCATAAAATTGCTATAAGCTCTCGGAAGTAGCTGTTAAGGTTATTAATGAAAGATAGTCAGATCGTTAATGACAAGCTCAGCAGCTATTTCTGGGACCTTATAGTAATTTTTCCAGAAATATCATTGTTAATGAAGAGTTTTGTCTCAAAATCACTTTTCCAGTTTTTGTTGAGGAGTTTTGTCTCAAAATCACTTTTCCAACAAGCGTGAACAGAGACTGAAAGCGGTCACGAGTCATCCTCACTCTCACCGCCGCCGGTCACATTCCCAACCCAAGCGGTCAGTCGCCCTCTCCGTCTCGTCTCTCACTCAGCCTCTTCATTCTCTCCCTCGTGCCCTCCGGCCTCCGTCTCTTCTTCAATCGTTCTCCGCTGTCATCATATTCGTCGCAGGTAGGCGTCTCTCTCCTCCTTGTCCTTCTAGGTCACGGGCTCACGGTCATTCTTCTTAGGGTCTGTTTGGTTTGGGGGGGGAGGGGAGGGGAGGGGAGGGGAGGAAAAATGAGCCCCTCCCTTGTTTGGTTCCAAAATTAGGAGGGGAGGGGCTGAATTTTTTGCTTCCCTCCCCCCTTCCCTCCCCTTATTTATGCTCCCTCCAAATTGGGGGGTTTTGGAGGG
>JANTPZ010149514.1:0-27311 GCA_025593235.1 Vachellia pachyceras
CGATGAATGGTCTCCATGTGACATATTTAAGCGTGCCACATTCATTCCAGCTTCAGCCAGTTTCCATATCATTTCACGTGAGCTGGTAGAAGGACCTATCGTACAAACAATCCTAGTTTTTCTGAGTGAACTTAAATTTGCCTCTGCCAGCCCTGAAGCAAAGCTACTAGGCTTCAGCTCAAATGAAGAATTTGTCTGGTCCTTCCACATCACAGAGAGAGCACATATATAGAATCCAAATTAGACATTGCAAAATGTACATACTATACTTGCAAGTGGAAGTTTGTAAGGTTCCATGTATCTTTCCAGATAAGCAACTGCAAAACTTCCACATATACAATTTTTATGCTATGAAATTTCCATAGAAGTTTCAAGTTTGTGCTCCCAAAACATGAGTATCGTATCGGACACTTCTCAAATTAAGGCGGAGATAATTTTACGAAAAATGACCCACGCAGGTCCTGCTAAAGTATAAATGCTCAAAATTTGTGCTGATTCAGCACTTTACATATTTCATAGCAACTGTGTTGAGTCTCGAATATTACTCTGCCTTTCTGTTCTATGAACAAGACAATTTTAAAAAAATAAATAAATACATAAATCTACAAGTTGTGGGCTATGCCACGCCAAGATTTCAAGATTAGTGCTGCATCTGTGATGAACAAGCGTGAAACAGAGACACTCAATTTGATAAGAAGTGCTCTTAAAACAGTCAATCAAATTGTAATAATGACACTCCCATGAATGTTGTTTTAACTACTTTTAACATTTACATAGTTATAACGTACCCAGTCCATCACAGATGCATATTTAGCCGATTTAATCCTTTGATATCGATGCTTGAGTATCTATATAATAATATAATTTTACGCACAAATGCCATCCATCTACTTGGATTTTGACGATGTGGAACCATGCTCCGTGTCAGTCAGAACTCAGATGTCCATCGGTGATTTGGGGATGGAGTTAGTGCATCGGAAATATATTATGTGATTAATTAAGCGAAGCTCTTGCCAGAGCTTGTTCACTACTCAATACGAGAAACTGGATATATTACGTTCCAAGGACCTCACCCCACGCATGAACATTGCAAAACAAGGCACAGAGAGCATCCAAGCCAAAAAGCGATAAAAAAAACCTGTACACAAAACAAGAAGCAGAATTAAACTTACAACGGTCGCATAACCATTGGTAGACATGATTTCGCTATTCTGGCTTTGGCCGACGATCTTTATCCAAGGCGCGGCGAAAGCTTGGCGCCGGATGCATTTTCTCCGGAGTTTAGAATCAAATACAAGCTGGCCCAGGTATTTTGAAGTGCAGAGATCAGAATGCCTAGTGGGGTCCGACTTCAGCATGGACAATCCAGATGGAAGATTAGAGGTTGCCATCGTCAAGACTTGAGAGGTAGAAACTGAGATTGAGAGAATTGAAATGTCAGGAAAACAAAGCCAGTCGGCGGGTATAAAGAAGCCAAGCTCCAGAAGGGGCCACAGCGTTCGATCTGTGGTTAACTGATAATGAGCTCATGGTCGAGAGGAAATATCGTTGGCTCTTTCTCGACGCATGTCAGTTATACATGTTCACGCGGAAATATTCCCTCCTTTTTTTCTGTGTTAGCATGACGCGTTTCGCATACCAAAAGTTTTTTTCAAAGTGAAGGTAGCCTCATTTTTATATTTATCTCTTAATTTGTAAAAGTGTTTCTCTACCATTTTTTTAAATGGGTTCAATATTTCTCGTACTTCTCAAATTTCCTTTTAATGACTAGATGGAAAAATCTTTTGCCAATTTTTGTATGAGCACGTTTTGCCAGCTTTTACAAATAAAACTACACCCTTTTTTTTCTTAAAAATGATTAAATAATTTTTACTTGCATGGGACAAAACCAAGCTGGTCAAGAAAGATGGAGGCCTTGGAATAAAAGATCTCAAAAGCCAAAATGAAGCATTTATTATGAAATTATGTTTGGGTTTAATTACCAAACCGAATGCTTTATGAGTTAAGGGCTTGACAAGTACGGCAATGGGGAAGGCAAATTCCCAGCGGTGGCGAAGAAGAAGAAGCAATCAGAGGTATGGAAGGCTATTTCAAAGGTTTGGGATAAATTTAGTAAACAAATTAGCAGCAAATTTCGGAGTGGCAGAAAAACAAATGCATGGTGGAAATTGTGGGGAGACTTTGACTGCCCACTTGCTCATTATGTGGATAGGAATCAATATCTGCTTGATCCAGAAGCCATTTTTAATATGTTTGTGACACATACAGGTCACTGGGATATCAGTAAGTGGAAAAATTTCTTGCCGAATTGGGTGTTGGACAGAATTATGCAAATAAACCCACCCACTATGACAGGAAATGATTTGTTTTGGTGGAGAGCTTCTTCTGATGGATGGTAACTCCATTGTTAAATTTGCATATGCTATGATTTTCGAACAAGATGGGCAGTCCAATGACCCTATTTGGAAGAACCTATAGAGGTGATAGATTACCTACAAACTTGTTGAGAGCAAAGCGTGGGCTGAGTACTAATGTTGAGTGCCCTTTCAAGTGTAATCTTGAGGATTCTATATGCTAGCAACTATGAAGAATACGTGCACGAGAGTGTTTGAAGGCACGAGTGATGCAGTGGAAACCATCGTTCATAGAAGCAAATATCCATTATAAGAAGAAGTTGAAGATGGCAGATTTAAGCACAGGATTTTCCAGATTCATGAGAGAGAGCTGATGCCAAGTAGTTCCCTCCTCCTGAGGGTACTTCAAAACAGATGTTGATGCTGCTCTAAGCAACCAAAACCAGGCAGCATGCGGCGGTATAGTGCGAAATAGTTCGGGAGACTGGGTATTTGGATTTCATCAATCTCTAGAATATTGTTGTGGATCCATGGCAATGGAAATCCAAGCTATCAGAGTGGGTTTGCAGTATGCAAACAATAAGGGTGGAAGAAGATAAAATTATTATCAGATGCAGCTGAAGGAATTCACCTTTCACTAAAAGGTGGTTATCATCCTTTTATAGATGAAGTCTCTGCAGTACGACAACTGATTTACCCAGAATGGATTTACAGATAACTCATTCTTATAGGGAAACGTTTAAATGTGCGGATTTAATAGCGTAAATGACTTGGAACATGAACACTTAAACTAATGGTGATTCAATCTCCTCCAGCTTTTTGTTTGGATCAAATGTTAACTTCAGGTTGATGATTAACTGTGTTGGTCTGATTTATGCACACCCATATTTATTACTGACTCTGTTTGGTAAAGCTTCTTAGAAGCCTAAAAGTATGTTCAACAGTATTTTTCCACAAAACAAGATAATCTCCTTCATATATTTGCATCGGCTTACGTAAAAATACTTCTCTACCGCTCTTCCATACGAAGCTACTGTAAGCTTTTCAATTATTAAATTTTAAAAAATAAAAACAAAAGTTACATTTCATGTATAAAAAAATTGGTCTCCCGTGTTGATGAAAAATAGTAGATCCTTTTAATTAAGTTAAACCCTACATAAGAGGGCAGATTTATTTAGCAGTCCACTGCAAACTGGAAAACAAATTATTGAAATCTTACATTGTAAAAAAAATATATTAAAATATTACACTTGAAAATTACGTGTAAACTCATTATAAGTAGAATGATTTTGCTTTCTTTTGCTCATCTCCTCGTCACATCACCTTATTAAATTTAATATCTATTTATTAATTAATGAAAAAGGTTACCTTTTTTTAGGTTGAGTTTTATATGCGAGATTCCCCATCCCATATAAATAAATATCGGATTAAAGGATTTATTTAATTTTATAATAAATTTCATTTTAATCCATTAAATATAAAAATACATTTTCAGTTCTCTAACATTAACATTAGTTTTTACTTAACAGAAAATTTTAATTTAATCATCATTTTACAGTTGAATGATGTTAAAATACACTTAAATATTAATTATTTTATATATTTATTTTTATATTTTAAAACTTAACCATATTTTATTACAATTTAATAGAAGGATCGCTATTTAAATTTGTTGAATCACCATTTTCAGTTAAATAAAATTAACGGAATTAAAAATGAAGAACTGAAAATGAATTTTTTAAATTTAAAAAATCAAATTGAAATTTGATGTAAAGCAACAAACAATTATTTTCACCTAAATTTGTCTTGTATCATTCTTCACTTAAGTTTACATTCATTCACACCATTCTTCAAATGAAATCTTTCATTATTCTTATTGGATTGAATATAAAATCTTACCACAACAACCTGGCTAACTCTTGGTCACTTTTATCCAAAGCAAACAAAAAAACTAGACTAAATAGAAAATAGTGAATCGACCATTGATCCGATCCGGTTCACCATTTGAATCAGGGATAGGGTTAATTTGATCAACATGGTGTTGATCTATCCAACCCAGTTAAACCGATCGGTTGAGCGGGTCAACCAGTTTACTTTTAAAAAAAAACATAAAAACTATAAACATTGAAAAAATGAAATCCAAATGAGAGGTTGTGTTCATTAATTTTTTTTAAAAAAATATGGTGACAAGAAAGTTGTGAGTTCTGGTTGTCCTTCAACCCCCCTTTGTCACGCCTACCATTTCATTAAGTCAATTCGGTAGTTAGGTCAAGAACCAGTCGTCACAAAAATTAGCATTTAATTCTCCATTTTTTATTTAAACAAATTTACTTATAAGAAAATAAAATAAAATTAATTTATTATATCCCAATTGTTTTTATCATCGCAATTTAATTAAACTTTAGAAATATAAAATAGGGTAAAATAAAATAATATTATATGTTTTATATATTAATTTTTATAAAAATAAAATATAATATACTAAATTCTAGTGTTTTAATATAATCGGTCTGACTCTATAGGTTAATCCCGATTTGACTCACCACCTTTTGAATCATTATCTCACCCAATTCAATCATCTTTTTTTTTTCAACATTGCTTTTGTCACAACCCTTTGTACACGGGGTAAACAATTTCCTCAAAATTCTTATTTTGGACATTGAAAGAGTCAGGTCATAGGTGAAAACATGCATCAATCTTGAAAGAAGTTGGATTATCATAGGAGGGGGGAGATAAGGTTTTATTTAATCATACCTATACATTGTCTCATTAATTTTTTATACGATTTTCACCGTTCATTTGTCACGTGTTGATTTTATTAATATGTACTGCAATTGATATTAAATAATATTTTAATTAAAAAATTATTGAATTTTAAAATAAAATTCATTAGGTTTACAGTTTTTCTTAGTACGTGAAAAACACGTCAGAAATGGGCTATAAACCCAATCAGAAGAGTATGAATAAATAATAGAACAATAAAAATTTAACATAAAATAGCATAATGTTAGATGTTTTATTATATTATGATTATTATAGACATTAGTTAAAAAATTAATAAAATATCTTAATGTGATGTGTAATTATTTAGGCTGTACTCAGATAGAATAACCCTAATTTTAACTCCTACGTTTGCATTTGGGATTAAAATGCAGGGAGTGATGTGAAAAAAAAAATTAAATTATACAAATTAAATTGAAAAATGAGTGAAAACTGAGGCAGTTGATCCGAAACTCATCCGTTCTCCAGTTAGCTCGTATTATTCTGCTTCGACTGTATAAACCGCCGCTCGGCGATTCCAACTAGAAGGATAGCAACGACCAGAAAAAAAGATAAAATTTTCAGAAATCAGGCGGCTTCAAATATGAAGCTCTCAATCAAGTTTAAAGATGACCCCTTGGACGATGATCAACACCGGCAAATTATGACGGCGAAGGTGCCAACCTCCATATTCAACCAATCCTTCGTTTCTGGCGTCGCAGCCACTACAAGCAGCTCGGCTTCTGACTTCTCCTTCTCCCTCTCCACCAATTTCCATTCTGGTCCATCCCTCAAGCTCTCTTACACCCCCACATCCACCAACACCACCTCTCTTCCTCTCTCTCTTTCCCTCAAATCTGGCTTAGGTATCTCTGGTTCTCCACGCCACTCCCCTCTCGTATTTTCTGCCAGTTTCTCTCTATCTCCTTCATACGTCCCCGTCCCAACTTTTTTTCTCCAACTAAAACCCCAATTTGGCCACTTCTCCCTCTTTAAAACCGTCTTCTCCGACCCTATCACCGATCAGATTTCCAGGTCTGCGTCTGATTGTCGAGAGCCCTCAGCTGTACCGTCCCTTGATAGACGTGCAATTGGAGTAAATGGGCTGGGAGACGGAAATTCTTCGTCGGATTGGAAGGAATTGAAATTGGAACCTTGTGGGAGCAAAGATGAGGAGGGTCCATCGAATGTAACAATTGGGTCCGCCCCTGAGAGGTTTTTGGTGGCAAGAAATAGTAAAAGATCCAGTGTTTCGTCAGGAATTGCTGTTACGGCCAGGACGGCAATGCCAGTGACCAAAGGCCTATCATTGAATTTGCGGTGGGGTTTGGATTTTCCTGGGAATATGGGATTGAAAATGCCATCCTTGACGGTAAACAAGATAGGGTTAGAGTGGGTCACGGAAGCCAAAAAGAATAACCAGAGTACGGACGATTCTGGCGACGATGATTTGGAGTTGTTGAAGGGCACGTATTTTTCGATGCAAAAATACTTGGAGAACGTGGAGAAGGGAAATAGGGAGATGAAGCAATTATTAGATGAGTTGAAAAAGGGAGTTTCAGGAAGAAATCGTCACGTGCAAGGTAATGGTATAGGGAAGAAAGTTCCTCAGCGTTCAGGTGAGAGCTCCAGTGAGTTTGAACGCTGGAGAACCAAAAAGAACGGTAAGGAAGAGAAGGGGCAAAAAGAACCAACGAAGTCACATTGGCTAGCGAGCGATTTGGAATCGGAATTGCAGAAAGCCATAAAGATTGCTTCCTCTTCTTAGTAAAGGTAATTTAATTCGCCTCTGCTATTCATATCCTTTCCCTGCCCTTAAATGTATATAAAAATCGGAGATTCTGTTGCCTTTGTGAGGCAACAATCATCACTTCAGTGGATAGAATGAATTTTGATTCGCTAAAAGTTATGTGATATGTGTTGATCTCACATTGCATTGGCATCACTAATAAGCTAGAAAGCTGCATTGTGTTGTTGCGTGTACTGAACTGGACACAAGTGATTAGCCAGGCTTCTGAATTTCCTATTTCTTGTTAGACCAATGCAATAATAGGAAATTCTTGATGAAGAACTGATGCATCGAATGACAGAGTAATTTTTTAAACTTGCAGTATTGCAAATATTGATGAACAGTGTAAATGATATAAACAAGTAATAGATAGACGATATAGCGCATGTTTCGATTAGCATTATAAACTAGTTTTCAAGGTGAACGTGATTTACGATCGAGGCGGTGAGTATGTGTAAGTATTTTTGTATTGAGATGATGATGAACATGGCCATCGAAAATAAACACTCTCCATTGTGATCCATACCATCTCCTCAGTTTCTCCTCGCCTCTGTATTAGAGCTTGAGTTTTCCGAACTTCCTGCTCATTGGGAACTTTTAATACCTATTTTTTGTCGTAATGTTTCTCCTATTGTAGGATGCGTCAGTCACTTCGCACTAGCATTTCAGTTATCTTGAACGCTTCCAGTTTTCTGCCCAGTTGCTGCTTCTGTAGAACCCTTCAATATTTTGCATATTATATATATATATATATATATATTTGAGTATGATAAACGAAGCAGATTTATCTTCTTACTTGCACTGGGTTTGAGTGGATGGCATTTATGCAAACTGGATAAAATTGGCCGCTCGTATTAATCCGAGGCCTTAGAGACTAGAAAGTGAATCTACTTGCTGCAAATTAAATTTTCTGCCCCATGATTTTGGAGCTTCATGAATTACAAATAAAACTTAAATGAGAAATTATTCATAAATTTCTTACTTCAAACTTGTATATTATATGTTAATGATGTTGATTGAGTGAAAAAAACAGATTATGGTCAGGGTGAGCTGTGCTCTGGCTATGCAGCAGGGACATGAGATCCATATGGGTAAATTTTAGACGGAAGGCTGAGTCTCCAAGAATGGAGACTGTGCAGCATCTATATCTTCAGAGAATTGGACAACTGCTTGTGAACTTGGATCTACCACTGATTTCTTTGGGCAACTCCCCTAATCTGCACGAAGGCCCTTCTTCTAGCTACACCAATTTGTTTGGATAAAATCTCAAGGTGAAGCCTGGTTGGTCTAGCTGTTTGGTTGGAAAGAAATTAACTTATAGTTTATGAAATCGTAAATTCAGATCTTATTGCTTGTAAGTATTTTTTTTTAAACGTTCTTTGAGTTTGGAGGCACGTCCTTATTTTGGTAAATCATCAACACCCTATTTACCTAAACCAAACAAAATGGTTTTACCGCAAGCTGTACAATACTTCATTGTGCCTTTAAGCATTTTTCTTCTAAACATATGTATCTTTTTATTGATAGTTAAATAGTGCCTAAATGTTATTTTAAAGAATGTCCATGTGTTTTTTAAAAAATTAAAACAACTATGATGTTCTTTAAAATTGGTATAATTTAATTAAAACAAAATGAGGTACGACTACCTTAAATTATAAATATAAAACTTAGTTGATTTTTTTAAAAATTAAAAAAGTTAAATATATTATTTAATTATAACATATATTCTGAAATATTTGAATTATATATTAATTTATAAATTAGATCAATCAGTTTGACAAATATAATAAATATATTGATTAATTAGCTTTATTAATATCCTAAAAATCAACTACATCAATAATCGAAGGAGATATCTTCTATACTTAATATAAGGGGCAATTAAATTTTTTAATATCATTAAAAAGTTAAATAAATCATTTAATCATAACACTTATTCTGAAATGTTTATACATATCAGTTTATAAATAAATTAAATTAGTATAAAAAATAATAAATATATCAATTAATTAATTTTTTCTTCCAAAAGCATTTACTAATTAGAGGATCCGTCGATGGAATGGGTGGGCTAGAGCCAAAACTTCTGTTTGGACCCAAATAAAAAGAGGCTGAACTCTTGTACTGTAAGATTGCCCGAAATTGTGTATCAAAAAAGAAAAAAAGATTGCCCGAAACCACATCGCAGTTGCAGCGTCCCACTGCGAATGGCGTCCTCAGCCCCGGGAAGTCGCAGCAGAGAAGGAACGGCCAAAGCCTTGGTGGCCGATCAGATCTCTCAGGCTGTGCAATCTACCTCCAACCTCCTACATCTCATGCAACAGTCTTCTCCTGCCCAGGTCCCCTCTCTATACTTTTTTTCCAGTTGTCCTCCGTTTACGCTTCGAATCCGGTCGATTTAACTTATAAATAAGCACGTATGGTTCATTGGATCTGACAATGAACATGTATTTCATTTAACTTAAGTTTTGTGGTGAGGAATTTGTTGGGTTCTTCAGAACTAATGGATTCAGGACCACGATATACAAAAGAATACGTTCTTGAGTTCTGTCAAGGAGTTTAATTGTTTGACCCTTGATGCTCTGGTTTCTTGGATTTCTGGAAAAAGAAGCTTTTTATTATACAAACAGTCGATGAATTAATTGCAGGGGCATGAGTGAAATCGAGAGGCACCAGATGTCTTCATATTTTCACTTCCTCCTCCGCTCATCAGTTATCACATCTTTACCGGCTATGCCATATTCTACCTTCGGATAGTCAACAGCAAATCTAAGCCATCTGAAGCAACTTAGTCTGTGTTACTGTGCTAATGCCTTTTTGTATATTATTGGCACATGCATGTTTTTGTTTTGTATGACAATGTTTCATTGTTTGCAGGCTCAACTCATCAAGCTTCCCAAGAACCTTTTGGCAAAGGCCTCTACAATCAAGAATACAGAGCAAGTATGTTTATTTTCTACTGATGAACATGCTTGAGCTACTCTTGCAGTTCACTGTGATTGTGTCATTGTTTATAGCCTTTTCTGCTGCAGGTTTTAGGCCAGATGCCTGGAGTAATTTCAACTCTTGATGCGCATATGGAAAATGGACTACGAAGGTCAGAACTTTTTTATTGAGATCTTGATTACCATAATTTATGATCCAGGATACATATAAAATTCTCATCAAGAAGCATGGCATGAATATCCCCATAAAACTGCTGGAAACTCGGCGTCTGATCAAAGCATTTGAGTTGCGCAAATCCGTCATATAGATTAAACTTATGCAGCTGATAGGATAATATAAACGTCAACCTATTGCTAATTATGCATATTTGAGCCCCAGTGATGGGGCCTAATAATTGGAGCGACACATGATTTGTGCGCCAAAATTTTATGTTCCCCACGTGATCATGTACTGGATTTGATGATTAATTTTAACTTGAGCTACAACTTTTTACAGTGTTCCACACTTGAAGACTGTTGCTCAGTTGCTTGCAAACATGGAAAGCTGTCAGCTTAGCCCACTCTCTCAAGCCCATCCTCACCACAAGGTATAGTGGCTCCGAGTCTCTGGCAAATGCCAATTTGTGCATTCTCATGTAATTGACATAGTTAGATATGCATTTCCATGCTTCCAAGTTTCCGATTTAAGCATAATAAATATTAATGTTAGAGTCAAAAATGAAAAACCAGAAGACAATGCCAACTTGGGGCCTTGGAACGCTCTAATTGAAGGCTTTCTAGATGAAAATCATATCATGTGTGTTTGGGAATTCCGTTGGAAGGAAGGAGTTTACAAGATTCCGATGTATTTTACGGATTTCTATATAGTTTTACGGATTTCAAGATGGTTTTTAAGTATTTCAATATGATTTTTACGGATTTTGCGATGGTTTTGTCTTGACTTATGTGCACCGTTGGAGAAACGGTGTTCCCAAACAAGCCTATCTACTCTTCCGTTTTTCCAGTACCTTCAACACTCACACACACAAAACAAAAAGAATTGTGAGATTAACTTGATTATTGCCTTTGGTGCTGTTTATGACATTTCCTTCAATCATTTTCTCCTACCTTAGAAAGGTGAGCCGGCAAGCCAACCTTAAGGGATGGAATGGTGAAAAAAGTGGCACAGTTCTGCAGGTTTTGTGGCGGCCATCTTGTTGGGAGTTTCACCCTTAATCATCCAAATTTCTTTGGAAGATTTGGAAGTTACGGTGCGATTATTAAGCGCAAGCTAGTCGGCTATGTTCCATCTTTTAAGGTCTTCCTGCACATCACAGTTCGGGGAAAAGATGTCCTAGCATCTGAAGTTTATGGTTACTTCATTACTTGTGCTCAACTGAAGAAGCTGTCAGATGCTATAAACATCGTGTCTCCTAATTCCCAGTTGTAGATCGTGTTCGGAAAACTCAATGGTTACGTCATTAGAAGTATTTGTGTATTTATCTTTTATTTGTGGTATGATATAATATGGTGTCACATGTTTCACTCTCAGTAACCACGACATTTTCTCCCCATATAAACTGCGTAACGCATAATAAGATGGGGGAATGACAATTTGAGGTTAATGTTTTAGTATCCTTTGTTAAAATTAGAACATCAGTTACAAGTTTTTCATGTGTCAATGTCAAAGTTTTCCACCGTCGATTAAATGTGTGTGTGTGTATGCATATATGTATTGAAGGCACATTCTGTTGGAATCTTGTGTTCTACAGTCAAGTATTGATGTTAGAATGATTTACCATTTTCACAAGAATTTGATTTAAATAACTTAAATACCCCTCAATTAGGTATATAAGAGTTCTTACGGAGTTGTCACCAAACCGAGTAAAATTAAAATTCATTCTATAATATGTGGATGGCCAAGTAACCCGTGTACTGAGGGTTCATCCTTGCAGTGAGTGACACGTACGATTCAAATATAAAAAGATTATTCTTTGAAAATTTGATTATTAAGATATTATCTTTATTTTAATTTTTGCACACTTAGACAGAGCCAGATTGAAAGCGCGTCGAGAAATGCTTTCATGTAAATCAATATAAATATATGATGAAAATTATTTCATTTAAAAAAAATACTGTTAAACGGATTTTTAGAGCTGTCATGAATGTTGTTAGGTAAGGTATTATGATGACCAGAAATTGATATGCATCTTCCATTGTCCAGTTAACAATTATAAGGAATTCAAGTACAGTGAATAATTTTGGCCCAAACAAGTGCACAATGAATGTGTGTTTGGGAAGGAGGTGTTCCGTTGGAAAGAAGGAGTTTACAGATTTCTAGATAGTTTTGAGGATTTCAAGATGGTTTTTATAAATTTCGAGATGGTTTTTACAGATTTTAAGATGAATATATCTTAGCTTACGTACATCATTAGAAGAACGAAGTTCCCAAACAAACACAATGATTGCCACGCCAATTGCGAGGCTTTCATTCAATACCTCTAATCTAGACTTGAATATTTACATAATATCACAATATTACAGCATGGAAAAGTCATGGCAATTATCTCTATATGAATTTTGGTTCATTAATAAAGACAAATCATTAATATCCATGTTCATTGAAGAATTAATATTGAATTTATCTTCTAAGCTAAATTTGTCAAGACATTCACATGCATTTCACAGGGTGCAATTGTAGCCGTAAGCAAAAATTCAGATATAATCAATACTCATTAATGTCATTATGAACATAAAAGATGTAAATAAAAAAAAAGAATGTGCGTTAATATTTTTTCGGGGAGGTACACAAATCTGCGTAGTACACTTTTGGGGAATCATAATAAACCTGAATATTTTCTTAATACTGTTATTCAGAGCAGGGAGAAAATCGTAATAATATTTTCCCGCGTTCGAGTCTTGGATGTATTCAGTGAAGAAACGCCATTCACATTCACGCAACAATGAACACAAAACATTAAAAACGTGTACCATGAAAATAAAACATGGAAAATGTTTTAAAAGAGAGACCATACATGAAATTTACAAAAAAAAAAAAAATTTAGTCTTAATCCCAAATAAGTAAGTTATTTAAGAAATTGTCCCATGGATGAAAATATTTAATGAGAGGTCACATTGACAACATGAAGTGTTGTCAACACAGCGTATGATGTTGTAAATATAAGGATCTCATATTGTCAATTGGGACCTCTCATTAAATATTTTTCTCCATAGGATCATTCCTTAAATAACTTGTTTATTTGGGATTCAAGACTAAATTTCCCATTTAAAATTTCAGTTACTATATCAATTTGTGTGATTCATGTGGTTGGACTAATGATTTAACCCATGTCATAATACTTAAATAAAAATAATCATATGTAAAGATACACACGTTATATGTAAGAAATAAACACATGACAATTTCAAAATTCATAAAATTTAGTGAGAATTATCCAAAAGTACCAAGTGAAGGAATGCATTACAAAATGGTCTCAAGAGGTTGTTAATAACAAGTCGAGAAACACAATTTACAAGTGAAGTAGCTACCATTTACAACCTCTTGAAAACATTTTGTAACACATTCCTTTACTTAAGACCTCTGGCTAATTCTCCCTAAAATTTATAATGAAACAATATAATATATATAAACGGATGAATTTTTAGGGTTTTTTAAATCTCTTCAAGATTGTGTTGTCTATCATTTTTTTGTCAAACTCAAATCCTAATAACAAATAACATTTGCGTTGTCGTGCGGTGTATGAATCTAATATTGGATTTGTTTGAGAATGTGGTAAAGAAGTATTTTTCTATAAATCGAAGTACATATGTGAAGAAAATTATCTCGTGAATGTACTTTTGAGTAAATAAATTTTTTTTAGGAATCACGTCCAAAAAGGAAAGATAATGAAAAAAAAAAGGGAATGAATGGAGATGTACAGGTGCATGAATATATTCAGGCATAGGACATCTACTGAATAAATTCCAGAGAGGAGTGAGAAGGAGAGACTCAGATTCGCAATCAAGCGCCTTCCCCTTTTCACACATCCTTCTTGGACCCAAATTTTTTTTTTGGCTTCTTCATAATAAATTCCATTATGGATTGCAATCGGTGAGCCACCCTAGGTGATTCCTCACTCTCTCGGCCCACCACCGCAAGAACGGCGCCGTAGCCGCTTTCCGCTTCTCCTCCCGGCGAAACGCGGGTGTCCGAATCTCGTGGAAATATCATCATACAGAACCAACCGAACTTGATTCTATATCGTCTTTCCCTCCAACTCTAGCCTTAGCTTCCCTCCCCTTGTTGCCTTCTGCTATTTGCTTCACGAATCGTATGGCTTCTTCACTCCTTCTGCCTTCTCCTCCCTCGTCGTCTTCGTCCTTGGGGTTCTCTTCTTCCGCTTCCTCCTTGTTCAACGCTACCAGTCTTCAGAATCTGGCCTTTAATGAGGCCCACTCTCGAATCTGCGCGCCAAAGTGTGTGGTAAATTCAATTAAAGCCCGCATTTGTTATCGTGTTCTTTTCGCACTGTTCATACACATTTTTTTTCGAAGTACGAGCGTTGGAATTATGATAATTTCAGCTTTGGGGTTGGTCTGAGGGAGAATGATTGGAGTTTAACTGGAGACAGGAAATATTGTACAATTCCGGTGAAAATTTGAAAATTTTAAATCCTGGGTGGAGTTATTTTTTTTTTATTTGAAACTTTCACGTTAACTCTCTTGGCAATGACCATGCAATTATTTTTTTCTCGTTTAACAAAATGATATTTTCGTATCAATATTTATATTCTGGCCAATAAAGTGTCAATATTTATTTATTTTTTCTTCCGCTTGCTCTTTTGTTTGATTTTTTTTTTGGTCTTAAATAGACAATGGGTCCGACGAAGGCCAATATTATCAAGTTTACTCGGTAACGGTTATTGATCTTTTCCCCCTGTTAGAGATGTGACCTGCCCGAGCCATCCAATGCTTTGACTGGGAAGGCAATCATCCCCGTTCTGAACAATCGGACGCAGCCCAAGTTCTTGGAATCAGCAAGAATGGAGAAAACTGTGAATAGAAATAGCAACAGGTTGAAATTATTCTCTGGCACAGCCAATCCTGCACTTTCCCAGGTGCTTCTACCACTATCCATGTTTACCCCCATTAAGTTGTTGCGCATGGTTCGATCTTTTCTGTCACTAGTTTCAGGATAGAAAAGCCCTCTTTCTCCTCTCTAAAAATATCCGTCATTGCCATGGTACTCTGTATTTCATTTTGTTACTCAACCTGTGTCTGCAGGGAAGCTAATTCATTGAGTTATAATCATGGTATAGATTTTCTTTTATGAAAAAATGTTGGTATTGAGAAATAGGTATTTTAATAGTTATTAGTAGTCATTAGTAACTGAAATTTTGCAGAGGTTAATTCTAACTTAAAGAGTCGGTAGCATGATAAGATATGCTTATCCGCATCTTCTTCTGAAAAATAAGATCTGAGGTACCAACGATGTAGGAGGTATCACGTACTCATAACAACGTAAATATATTTCTTCTAAAACTGATAGTGTACTCTTAACACTTTTCTGTATTTAAGAATCTGGGGAACTGTTAAACTTTTTGGCATTTAGCGTGAACAATGAAATAAACACACACATATCACAAATCAATTTTACAGTGAATTTGCTGGTGTTACACTGTTACTTCTGACTGTAATTGCTACTAACTTTGTTCTTCTTCAACTAGGAAATTGCTTGGGACATGGGATTAGAACTGGGGAAGATTTCCATTAAGCGATTTGCTGATGGAGAAATCTACGTCCAATTACAAGAGAGTGTTAGAGGATGCGACGTATATCTTATACAGTCAACATGCCCTCCTGCAAATGAGAATCTCATGGAGCTGAATATAATGATTGATGCCTGTCGTAGAGCATCTGCCAAAAATATTACTGCCGTGATTCCATATTTTGGATATGCCAGAGCTGATAGAAAGGCAAGTGTTTGCATATCACTGAAGTATGTTAATTTTTAGAAATTAATCTAGGTGGTCCATGAAGCATGCAAGTAGCTAATCGATGTCTTTCCTTTCCTTTGTTTTATTTCAATGTAGAAAAGATTCTCTGTCTTTACTATCTTATTGAGATACTACTATAGTTCTAGAAATTAATGTGTTTGGTCTATGAAGTGGATGCTGCATTATTTGCTTGATGATGATATTGATGGGCTTATAAGCTGTGGCAGGGAGTTTGCTAACTTTTTTACTCTCTTTTCAGACACAAGGGCGAGAATCCATTGCAGCCAAACTTGTTGCAAACCTTATTACAAAAGCTGGGGCTGATCGTGTTCTTGCTTGTGACCTTCACTCTGGGCAGTCTATGGGTTACTTTGATATTCCTGTGGATCACGTACAATGTCAAGTACGTGAATCTGAATGATTGTAGTTAATCTCTTCACTATTACAAATTTACTAATACTTTCATTTTGGTGTCCACTAGCCTGTCATTCTTGATTATCTGGCCAGCAAGATGATAAATTCTAATGACTTGGTCGTCGTTTCACCTGATGTTGGCGGTGTCGCAAGGGCACGTGCTTTTGCAAAAAAGTTATCTGATGCTCCCTTGGCAATTGTAGACAAAAGGCGTCATGGACACAACTTAGCTGAGGTGATGACCTGAAAATTCTGTGCATTCTAAGACTAACATTTTTTTTCCTCTTCACAATTTCTAAAGACAATTGAAACTTTGGAGTTAGATATGAAGGCATACATGTATTAGCTGTGTTATGTTGGAGAATGATTACAACCCCCTCTTCTGTGTTAAAGATACTGCTTTATACTTGTGTTTTATTACTCTTCCATTTTTTATGTTATTGTTTCTCTTATGCTTTGCTTGACATGCAGGTGATGAATCTGATCGGTGATGTAAAAGGAAAAGTTGCAGTTATGGTGGATGACATGATTGATACTGCAGGTGAGGAATCTGATTTCTTGCATTGTCGAATTAACTTAAGAAACCATGCTCTTGATGAATATATAAGAGTGGTATTAGAATAGAATGCAGCAGATGCAATATAACTTGGCTTTCCTACTTGAGAGGCATTTATGATGTTTCCTCTATGCGGCTCAAGGAAGCATAATAGTATTGTAATTCTTTGGCATTTATGGACATGTACTCAATTGTTACTGTGATGGAAATCAGGGACCATAGCTAAAGGCGCAGCACTATTACATGAGGAGGGAGCCAGGGAAGTGTATGCATGCTGCACTCATGCTGTTTTCAGGTATCTTTGTTCGCTCCATTATTTATGTTTGTACTGTTCTGTTCTTTTTTTTAGGGAAGTAAACACTAATAGTTTGAGGTTACAAGCGGGATCAAACTTGCGGCCTTTCATTTACAATATAGTGATATAATACAAAAAAGCAGAGTGTATTTTATATTCTCACGGCCTAACTTTCTTTGTCTTTTTTTAGTGATAAATTCTCAGCCTAACTTTTGAAACGTGTTCAATGATTCATTCTAGGTGTTGCTAGTTGCATTCATGTCAAAAGCATTACGTTTGATTCGGAATCAGCAGTATTCATGTTTTTTTGTGTTGTACCATTTTAATCACAGCCCTCCTGCGGTCGAGAGGTTGTCGGGTGGCTTGTTTCAAGAGGTGATTGTCACAAACACGCTTCCAGTTGCAGACAAGAACTACTTCCCCCAGTTAACTATTCTTTCAGTAGCAAACATGTTGGGTGAAACTATTTGGCGTATCCATGATGATAGTTCTGTCAGTAGCATTTTTCAGTGATTGCCTGAAATTACTTCCTTGTTGATAGATGATTTTATTAATCAATAATTTCTTTTTTATTTTTAAAGTCTTCTACTTTATTCCCGGATTGGCCCCGTCGTCTTCTTTCCCAAGTTGGCCCCCATCTTCTTTCAAGTTACTATCGTACTGATTGTTGAAAGGTCAAAAAGTTAGGATATAATAAAAGGGGGTTTGGAGGGGTCATGGTTTGGTGAGAATTTGGGTTGACAACTTTTTTGAGAAAATCTATTTTCCAAAATGACTTCTCTCCTATCCCAGCAAGGTGAGCAAACCACTTTAATTTGGCGCCTAGTTTAAGAAACTAATCCAGGCAAACGAACTGAGATTCTCAGAAATTAGCCTTTAACTTCTTTTTTTTTTTTTTTGGTAAAACAATTAGCCTTTAACTTCTTGTATATAATGCATGTGAAGTCAAGGTAACAAATAAGATCTCATAATAACACACCATAGAAGGGGGGAACGCAAGGCAACCGGATCATAGCTGGTCTCCAATGTTGCAAATAAGATAGCAGTTTCTCACTGATGCAAGGTCATGGCACGTTACTGTTGAAACTGGGGAAATCATTTTCAGTGCAGAAATTGAACAAACGATAGACTCTCTCTATTCCTGTTTACTGAAAAATCATTTGAGTTGTAATAAAAAAATCAGTTCAATATCTCCATTAACTAACTGACAGTGCAGCCGTCATTTTTATTTCAGGCCAGGGGCTGGATTTGCCCTTGCATCTATCAAAAAAGATAATCACATTTGAGAACTTTTTTAATATTATAAATTTTATATACTATTTATAAATCACAAATAATATGATTCATTTCAAACTTTCTGCGCAAATTACCACATCCATTCCTTTAATTTTAAAAAATTAAATTAATTATAATACTATTTATGAGTTTATTTATTTATATAGATTATATATATATATTAAAAGAATATATGATGCGTCGGTCCATGGATGGGAAACCAGGGGCTTAGGCCCGGTACTTCGGAGTTGGCTAAGCGGCGAGAACTAATTTTGTGGGTCATAAAACCCTAATTTTTTTTTTTTTAAAACCCTAATTTATATCTATAAATTGCCGCCAAACTCTTCACCCATCTAAAAAGCTCGCGCCCCTCAATAGGCAACCGCTTGTTGTTCTTCGTTTCCCCATGTTATTCTTGATTCTTGGCTCTTGCATGTTCAACGTGTAGATTTGGTTTATTATGGTTAGGGTTTGTCCCGAAGCGAAAGAGAAAAAACAGTTTGAGTCTGTGATGAAGTTCAAACCGTGCCGGAGGCGGGTCTCCTGTGAGCTCGTCGGTGATGGCGCAAATATCCTCTAAGAAGTTCTGAGCTCAAGCCTTTTTCTCACACCGAGGTTTTTTGGTTCTTTTTCTTTCATTGATATAATATTTAAATACTTTGGGGGACAATGATTCCAAAGCTCTTGGGGGTTGGTTGCGGGAGAAGGATGGGAATTCAAAAGTCTGTCAATCCACTGATGTCAGTGCGATGTAAATATGAATCCCGACAGGTTCCGATTGCTCCTTTTGACCCATCTTTCGATCCCCCCAAGATTTTTACTGTGTTTTGATTCTAGATCTTGGGTCTAATTGGGTTTTAGATTTGAACGATGATGATTAAGGTTAACACCTTTTGTTGGTTTCAATTTCTCTATGGGCGTGTGATGAATCTCATCTTTAAATGGATAATTTGGGTCTGAAACTTCTATTGATGCTTTATCACCTTGGAGATCTGATATCGACCCCACGTCTTTACCAGTATTACATATTCTCTTTTCCTTTTTCTAAACTTTATTTGTCCTTAGTTCAATTGGCAGCAGGATTACATGCATGTGTCCGAAATTCAGCATTTTAAAGAACCTCAGAATAACAAACGATTATCAAATATGAGAGATTCAAACTATATTTTTAATTGCGGCAAATATTAACTTTAGATCCATAATCGTTCTGGATGATACCTAACTGGCAGAATCCCTCAGCCTATCCTTGAAAATATCAAGTACTATATCTCAGATGGTAATAATAAAAATTAGATCTGATGTTTTTACTCAGGTTAAGTATTAGCAAACCAACAATGCCGCCTGATCTCTCCCTGATTTCCCGTGAGGACGTTGGTATTTCCCATCTTGACCATAGACTAGGCGAATGAAGCAAAGAAAGGCTTTTGGTTTGAAGCATAAGCCCACACTTGCTCTGTAATCACACCCTCGTGATCCTGGCCGATCAAAACATTATCAGAGCCTAACAACCCGTTTCCTTCGAGGATGTTAACGTAGTAATGATTGTCAAACTTGGTTGGGGTTTAAAAATCCAGGGCTGCAAACTTGTGATCCCTTCCCGTAACAGGACATATGGACCGTAGGATTCTTCCGAAGGTATTATAGCGCCTGCAACGATCATAGCGATTATCCACGTTTAGGAAAACTTTTTTCAACAATACACTAAGCTAAGACAAAAGGTTGAAATTTGTAAAAAAATCTTGAAATCCGTTAAAATTATCTTGATATCTGTAAAATTATCTGGAAATGGATTCTTAAAAATATAATGTTATTTGGATCTTGTTTCATATATCCTCTGTCGGAAGCTTCTGCATCTTACCCTTTCCATGGTGTGGCTGCCTGTTACCAAATGATGCCATTCAATTTAAGATTGTCTGCCTCATCAAAACGTTAATATAAAAATTTGAACTTGTTTTACACATTATGCTATTTTTATTTTTGTTATAATTAAGTAATTTATTGTTTGTTTAATATTTTTTAAAAAATTTAATTGATTCTTATATTAAAAAACAAAAGATGATATATTTCCTCTAGTGCAATGAAACTTGGATAAATTGGTGGATGCTAAAATGTTTTTATTTAAAATTTTATGAGTAAGAAAGATTTCAATTGAGCTTGTAATCTCTTTTCTCATGGTCATTGATACTATATTTAAATAAGGGTTAACAGACAAAGATGCTTATGAACTTTTCTCAAACGGGTGTTTGGTATCATCAACTTTTCTTAAATACAAAAATGCCTATAAACTTCTTTAAACAGAGTAAAAATGCCACCATAGTCATTTGAGGCAATAAGACGCCATTTTAAGTTTGATGGGTCCCACATTATAATCTAGGTGTCATTTGATACCATTTCGTTCATATGTTGTCCAATCATAATATAATTTTGGGGACTGAATGTTTTCCTTAAATTGAAATTTATGGAGATATCCAATGTACCGAATGAGAAAGGTTTTAGCTTTGAAGGTGAGAGTTGAGAGAGATTATTGAGGACAGTGAGTTAAAGTTGATTAGTGGACAACTAGGAAAACCCACGTAGAGAAAAGTAAGGCATTGCGGTGGCCACTACGTACTGTCTAATTAGTAGAAACTACTTTTTCAATATAATTTATAGTTAATAGAAAATAGATTTATCTTAATTTACGTGAACGTACTTTTTTAACATAATGATAAATAAAGCCAATGTTGATGGCATTTGTCCCATTTGAAAAGGTTTATAAATATTTTCACACTCAAAAGATTTATGATGGTAGATGCTCATTTTAGAAAAGTTCATGAACATTTTTTTCCTCTAATCCTTTAAATAAAGGCTTTTGACCGTTTTTCTCATGGAAATTGTCATTTATTTAGACAAATATGTGTGTACGTACGTACCTGATAGAGCTACCAAGTCATGTATGTCCAGACCCTGTGTTTTGAATTTTGTCAATGAGAGCTTCCAAGGAAGAATTTGGAGTAGGGATGAACTGGTTAGCTCCATTGAAGCTTGACACTAGAGAATCCTTCCTTCCCAGCAACACTTCCCATGTTGGCCCTCCTCTCTTCTCAACAAGCACCACTAACCAGTGTTACATAAGATGCTATAGTCAAGAAATTCTAAATCTTTTTGGTGAAGTTTTCTCTCATACAGATACAACAGCATCACGAGCAACCATGGCAAGGATATCAGCACAAGAAACGGTGAGCAGACATTCCTGTTCTAGTAAATACTTGATCTTGTCTATAACCTCGAATCCTCGTAATGAATGCAGATTTGGTCCTGCCTCTTTCTCACTAGTTATCCCCTCCATGCTGTCCAGAAGTACCGATCCATCACACCCCTGTTTTCCAACGAAATTCCCAGAAAACAGAATAATTATGGTACAAAAAACACAACTGAATGTATTACAAGTTATAACATCGTTCTCTTAGGCCCTGTTTGGATGAGGCTGTTACCATGACGAAGCAATCGTGGAAATGTAAGCGAAGCAACGAGGCTTCCAAATGAGGATCTTTGTACACTTCAACCTCCAAGTTGTCTCACAAATATCTTCCGCCAAGGGGCACGTCTCCTTGTGGTAGTCATAAACAAGAGGGCCATCATCACCTTTCAGAGTCTTTGCGCTGCAAAATATAGTAAGCACCATTAACAAGACAGCTATTATTTGATTAAGGGTTGATACAACCAACTTGACCTAATTGTTTCCTAGTAAGTAAGTGTTAGATAATTTCTTTATTTTGTATCGGTTTAGCTTCTGTGAATATAAATATTCACTTCGATTTTAAGCTTGCTAAGTTAGGTGTGTAAAGTCCCACATCGGTTGGGAAGGAGAACGAAGTATGTCTTATAAGGGTGTGGATACATTCCCCTCGTGGACGCGTTTTCTGGGTGGCTACGGCTGCACCCAGAGGAACAAAACCCTACTCTTGGTTACGGCTGCAAACATGGATAATATGTGCGAGGGAGGGCGCTGTGATGTTACAAGTGATATCAGAGCCAGGCCTCCGGTCGGTGTGTCAGCGAGGACGCTGGCCCCTATGGGGGGTGGATTGTAAAGTGTCACATCGGTTGGGAAGGAGAACGAAGCATGCTTTATAAGGGTGTGGATACCTTCCCCTCGTAGACGCGTTTTCTGGGTGGCTACGGTTGCACCCAAAAGAACAAAACTCTGCTCTTGGTTACGGTTGCAAACAGGGACAATATCTGCGAGAGAGGGTGCTGGGCTGTTACAAGTGGTATCAGAGCCAGGCCTCCGGTCGGTGTGCCAGCGAGGACGCTGGGCCCATGGGGGGTGGATTGTAAAGTTCCACATTAGTTGGGAAGGAGAACGAAGCATGCCTTATAAGGGTGTGGATACCTTCCCCTTGTTGACGCGTTTTCTGGGTGGCTACGGCTGCACCTAGAGGAACAAAACCCTGCTCTTAGCTATGGCTGCAAACAGGGATAATATCTGCGAGGGAGGGCGCTGGGATGTTACAGGATGGCTAGGGGCTACCTCACTCCTCGAATCTCCTAGCGAATCCAATGTGCAAACGTAAAACGCTCTAAGATTAATTTGTCACACAAAGAAGAACTCCCTTCTTTTAAATCCCATCCATATTTAAATATAAAAATTCATGACTTGATCGGTTAATTTCAAAACTGAGAATCCAATCCATAATGAACGAAGTAAAAGGAAGAGAAATCAGCGAGGACCACTAGTAGCTGTTCATTGTGTAAATATGTCAGTTTATTTAAAATGTTTCTGATGATGTTACAGAAGGCAGACCAGACCCTGAAGTTTATGGTCAGACAGGCAAAACAATAATTATTAGGATACACAACTGATTAGATAAAAAACATAATCGTTGTCTACCAAAGAACAAAAGAAACAAGGAAAAAAGAAGAAGAGTTCATATCCTATGTATAACTATGTACCTTTTTCTGGTTATAACTATCTCAACGGCTTCTTGTTTATCAAACTCACAAAATGCTTGATACTAAAAATGGCAGAAACTCCCAAAAACAATGTTGACATCTCAAGTGCAGTTCATAAGCATTATGAGCGTCCCAGATATCGTATGATTGTAGGCCCCTCTTCTTCTTCTATGGACATCTAATACTGTAACTCTCTTTCATCAATGAAGAGTTCAGGATGCACTGCTGCACAGTTGCCATTTATAGCCCTTTGAAGCTTGCGATGGTCAAATATTTCAACTTCAATTGAGAATATTGAACTAACTGGTCGATGATCCGATATCCTTATGTCTGCACGATCATATGAAAGTTGCTTTATTCCTTTTCCCATCCACAATATTCGGTCACACCTGCATAGTGTTTAGTGAATGTTTAGATTAGTTTATTTTAACTTTCAAGTGAGTTTGTATTGTATGGGATAAATATATGAGAGGAGTTTTGTGGCATAAAATGCAAAAGAGCTTTTTTTTAAATTGATTCTTGTTTAAAACAATCATGTTTGCCAAAAATATATTCCCAGGATTGCAATCCAGTGCTGCACTTACCATGCAGGAGATCTCCTCTTTTCCCCTTCTTTTGGGTTGTCACCGATATATCGGTCAGAGTTAATTTCATACTTGTAAGTTGGAGGGAAGTTTATCAACCCCTCATTCCATTCATCAAATACATGCCTAAAACGCATTTCTTTGCTTAGCTGCAGATGTAAGGTAAAGGAGTTAGAACTTTGTTCAGCTTAAATTGTAAGCATATATAATGATAGGAAGGGGGGGGGGGGGAAACAACAGCGACTACCGACTAATTTAGTCACTTTGGACAGCCAAGAGAAACTATCATGACCTTGCCATCAGAAAACTAATTCTAGCCCTCCAGATCATACAACTTTCGGCATATTCAGATTTATTAAGCGACAAAATTTCAAAGCCAACTGCGAGTAAATCATAAAATCGCTATGTTTGTTTCAATGGAGGAGGGTAAGGGAGGTGGGCTTTACAAGGAGAGGAGGGGTTGGGCAGGTAAGGTTATAGGGTTTGTTTGGTTCGAAGGGAGGGTAAGGAGAAAAGTTTTCTTATTTTGTTCAAAAGGGAATGGGAGGGAGGCTAATTATGAACAAATATACTCTTTTCTTATACAAGTTTATACTTTAGCATTTCATAAGTTTTTTAAAGAAATCATAATTTAATTATCTTATCAAAAACGTGCAACTCTTGAAAAAAATGAAGATGCAATCGACAAACTTTTTTAAAAAGATTTGAAAATTTTAAAAAGGAAAAACGTTGCTGTTGGCGTGAGACATGTCATTCCATTTTGTTAAAGAAAAAGAAAATTGAAGTGGATGAATGTGTAATTCCATTTTGTAAGAAAACAAAACAGGAAAGAAAAAAAGTAAAAAAAAAAAGAATGGGAGAGAAAAAAAAAATGTTTGAAAAGAGGTATGGACAAACCGGTAAAGATGTGAAAAATTATTTCTCTCACCTCAAAAAAAACTCTTCCTTTGGAGGGGGGGGGGAGCACAAAAAGACAAAATTTGATAGCTCCCCTCCCCTCCATTTTCTTTAACCAAACACACTCACCTCCTTAACCCCCAGCTCCGCTCAAGAAACCACAAACAAACAAGGCCTAAGAGATCTGAATCAGTCAACCTTACAATGTTCCACAGAATTGGGTTTCATGACTCTCACCTGATCATTATCCATTAGCTCATCCCACTTCTTCAAAGCCACTAGTTTTCTTACATCATTGTCCAACATACTGATCCGATAATTCAAATCTCCGAACCAGAAGATCTGGCTGTCAACAAAAAGCAACCCATCAATTACTAACATTTGGACAGAAAATGCTCATTCTGAAAATTTTGTTCTTAACATTAGCATATCTTGATCTAAGAAAAAAAAATGAGATAGTTAATGTTCTGATCATGTTTTAGATTCTAAATGACTATTTTCTTCATAACATAGTTCTTACTCATGAGATGGGATTGTTTGTGGTTGATCAATATCCAAAACAGATGAGAGGCAGGTGCGACGTAGAATTTCATTAACATCAGAGTTTCGTCTATGTTCAGCTCCATCCTTTTGACCAGAAGTCAGATGGGAACAAATAAAGCACAGACGCGACTGAAAGAGAGACATGCTTATCGAAACAGACCCCTGCGTAAGAGGAATTTGTTACTACTTCACTTAGATCAGTATAAGCAAGTGTGATCACCAAGTGAATGCAATTTTTTATGACAGCCTTTTTTGACATAGATTTCCATATCTTGACAATCATTCAATGTTTATATGCCTAAGCCAGATCAATGCCATATTAAATGCTAAACACAATTACCTTGTTTCCCATGTAGCCCATTAGACCAACTCCAACGGGAGAAACTTGCAAATTATTAATGTGCCTTCTCAACTTCCTCTGTACCCAAATTGATACATATATCCCTACCGTCTGCTTGCTGACAATCCGGACATATTTCGGACGTGATTTCACGGAGCCTAATCCATCATCCTCTTGGTTCTTTGCTAACTCAAACATAGTATTATTTTCCTCATCATCAGATATGTCAGATACATCGGAGTGGGAATCAATCACTTCTCTAGGCACCACTTTCTCCTCTTTCCAGATCAAGCCTAGGTTCCCATAACTGTGGTGAGAACGCTTAATCCCGTTGCCATATTTTGAAGTATTTTCCGTCCAATTAAAGCCAATTCTAGCTGAGCTGCTTAGTACTCTCCGCAATTTTGAATTGGAATCAACAACTTGAGGGAACACATCTAATGGACGTTCAGGCCAGTCAAGACTGGTATGAAGATCGATGCCATATATTCTGCTCAATTGTAAACTCTTTCCTATATCAATCACCTTTTTCATTTCATGATATTCCAACTCATTTTTTTTTATGGTTTCTACAAACTCCTCACCCATCAAATCTAATGGATTAGAATCTATATTGTCTGCCAGAACATCAGCTGCTGAGGAAGTCCTTAATACTGGAGAAGGAGGGGCACTGTAGCTTTTGATTTTGCTTTGAGTTTGAGAAGATTTGTTCAGAGTTCTTCGAATGATTCCCTCCCATTTCGCGATAGGTGTATTATCTTCTGCTCCCAGTACATTGCCAGCATTTAAAGGGACTACTTCTTGGAAACTGAGAAAGAAGGGTTAGTATGGAATCCAATAATAGAGATTCTATGAAAAACCAATCAACCAATTCACCCTAGTAGTCTATTAGAAGCATCTTACAATCTATGTCTTACGTCTATGCACAAATGCATGGTAAGTCTAAACTGGTTAACTCTCTTTAGATTGGTAATTGTGATTCTATCTTTCTCAAAATCAAAAGTCATTGGCGAGACAAAATCCACACAAAGTGTTGGACATCTCATATTGCATGAAAACATTTAACGTAAAGCAACCACTACAGAAGCATCAGGGGAAATGAAAGCAGAACAAAATAAGATGTTGGTGGTACAAGAAGAGCAATTATCATTAATAAGCCTAACAAATAATTAATTCATGAGTACTTAGACCGATCAGGAGGAGGATTCTATCCGGGTGTAGAAGGGCATACGTGGAGAAGAAAGAAAGGTACCAAACCCCCCCCTCTCTCTAACTGGACTCTAGGTCCAACTAGAGAGAATCCAAGTCCAATACGGCTTGCTTTTGCACTCCAAAATTCTTGTTGCACAAGCCAATTGTAATTAATACTATAACACTGTTAAAAGTGTATGGTTTATGGTTTTAAAAGATCAGATAAACTCATATGAACCATGAGAACGTAAACTAGGCATCCAGGGTATTATGATCACGTTCAAAGTATGAACTTTTGATTATTCAAGTAGAAATCATAGAAAATTTTTTGGATGTGTTTGCTTTGTCCGGGATATCCGTCCTCATGTTTCCAAGTTAGATCCTAAGTGCCTCAAATGTGTTTTTCTTGGTTACTCCAGAGTCCAAAAGGGTTATCGTTGCTTCTCTCCTACCTTAAATCG
>JANTPZ010149516.1:0-16064 GCA_025593235.1 Vachellia pachyceras
TTTGTCAAATGACCAAAATGCCCTTCAACTTTCTCATAATTACCATTTTGCCCTTACTTTCTCTACTTTTTCCAAAATTACTATTTTGCCCTTACCTTTGATACTGAAAGACCTTTATGCCCTTGGTCTTTTATTAAATGACATATGGGTCCCTTCCTATAAGGTTTCCCATCCTCATTTTGCTTCTAGGGCAAATATACTTAATTTTGGAATTCACACGGAACTCCGTGCCTGAACTTTCGGCCCTTAATCTTTCTTTCTTTTAGAGCCATCTACTTCTCGTCTCTAATTCATCATCTTAATCCTCATATTAACCTTTATTTCATTTAGCATGAAAATTATGGATATTACACTTCTCCCTCATAACTTTGCATGTAGATTTCACTTTTAAGCTCAAATAACTCAAAAGAAAATTCCTTCCCTTTGAACTGCTCAAAACAACAACTTAAGGGAGTTGTTGTTGCATAAAATTCCAATATTTGTTCCTACTGCTTTCAAACTTGGTTTCTCACCTGTACCCACCTGTACCCTACACAATTTTTCATTTTAAACTCATTGGAAGCATCAAAATCACATTATTTCTTTATGAACCAGGTTTGGACGAAAATATGTAAATTTTCCAAAAATGGATTTTTCCAACATTGCTTTCTACATACTTGCATAATCTTGCTTCTAATCCATTTCCTAACCATTATTTATCACAAAATCATCCATCCAAGATCAGTCTCAATTCGTGCAGCACCTCCCCTTATAGTGTTCCATGCCAAAAATTACAAACAAGCTCAACTCAACTCAAACCAAACATCAACATGTAGTAAATCAAGCGTAGAGTTGATTTGAACCACTTACCACTTCCAATTTTTGCTCCTCTTGATTTTCTCACTCTAGCCCCTTTCAAAACCCTCCCTTCAACTCTTCAATTACAGCACCATAGAGGAAAATAAACCGATCAAACTGAAGAACAAATGACTTAATCCATGTAGCTTTCTCATAGCGGGTCGGTCCAGCACCTTATACTCTTACAAGTGCTTATGACTTTGACTTGTATCTCCATACCTTATCAAAGTTATACTAATCTTGCTTTATCTTTGTTCCCACATAGATAACTGATCGGAGACATTTAGGACAATATTCATAATTTTCCCATGGATGCAATTATCATAATAAACATGCAAAGTTTATGATAATTAAATGGAGAAAATTCATTAAAATAAATAATGTGCGAAGTACAATGATTGGCCCTAGGGCACAATTTCCAACACGAAGCTCATAGATCAATTCTAGGGAAGAAATCAAGCTTGAATCACCAACTTACCTTGAATTTGCTTGATTTTTGCTCTTCCTCGTGCTCTCTCTTCCTCCACGGTTTTCTCTCTACTTTTATAGGTTGGAGCACGAAAAATGGGCTGGAGAAATGAAGAAGATGATGGCGTGAATGATAAGCAAAGAATGATCGAAGGGCTAGGAATCAATCTTGAAAAGTTATGTGATCTAATGGTTTGTATTTGACCACTACAACCAACTCTTTTTGGCTTCTTATTGGCTTCCACTTTTGTGCTGGAATTTGGCTAAAAATCTGTTTACAAATCTAGTTACACAAACCAAACTAGATTTGTAACCGGTTTCCTTAATTCGGTATAACTTATACTGATAAAGTAACTTTGTTCTCATAAATTCTACCACTTATTTGGGGGCATTTATTTCTCTTTTTTGATATTCAAATATGACTAAAATAAGTGGCAAGCATGATCATCACAATAATACTTTTGGAAACTTTAAGTTTCCATAAAGTTCTTTATGTTGTCGCAATACTGATAAAACGGCTTACCGTTAAGCAACTACATTTTAAGACACAAAAAATTCCTAAAATTCTCACTAATATTCACACCCTTTTTCTTTCCTCAAATTGCTTCCTGAAATGTCTTTCATTCATTTTTAAAGAAAACCCAATTTTCAAGGTTTTTCTGGTTCTTTTTCCTTCTGATCCGAGAAATCACCTTTCTCGTATTATGGGCAAATAGTTTTATAAAATTCTAAAAATTTGAAACTATTTTTCCTTACCTTGAAATCAGATATTTGAGGCCTTCTGGTACTTTAAATAATTATTTTTGGCTAATTATAAATGTCAAAAATTAACTGATCTTTAAAATTCTCTAGGCATTAATCTAGGCTGATTTCAAAAAAAACTGATGCCTCTCATTTTGATCAGTAACTTTTTCTGTTTTCTCTACCTTTTGGGCATTTGTAAATTTTTCTGATATTTTAGTTAACTTTGACTTTTTGACTTTTTGACTTTGGCTAAATGACCAAACTGCCCTAACACTTTCTCTTATTTACCATAATGCCCTTACTTTTAACCTTCCATTGTTGCCTTTTTCGTTAATGACATTTGAGTCCTTATGTAACGTCCCCATCAATAGCAGCTTTTTTTAAAAAAAATTGAAGGAGGCTGCCACATTTTATGTGTGGCAGTGGGAAAAGTTAATGTGATGCGCCTGTTTTATTAAAAAATAAAAAATTCAAAAGTTGATGGTGCAGCAGCTTTAAAAAAATTCCAAAAAGCTTATTTAGGTGTGGGAGAAGTGGTGGCCTCAGCTTTTGGACTTTTTTAAAAAAAAAGGAGAAAAGAGTATCTTGTGTGCTTGAGATTATGGGGAGAGGAATGAGAGATATGATGTTTGATAAAAAAAAACAGAGAGGAGGAGCTAATGCTGTGGGGGTTTATAAATACCCCACAGACTACTCAACATACACACGTCCCATCAGTTGAGAGGTGAGCGTCGTCGGTAGAGTGAGGAAGAGGAGAAAGAGCGTTGGAGAGAGGAAGTGGCATTTGGAAGGGGTGTTTTTCATTATAAGGTTCTACTTCTGGGATTATTTAGGTAAGTAAAAAACGACTTAGTTTCATTAAACTTCCTTCACGAAAGTTGTTCTAAATATTTTTCTCTTTCTAGTGATAGTAATATTATGTTGATTAGAGAATATTTTAAGAATTATATTTTTGTCCAGTGTTAAGTTTTATTTGTAGAATACCATAAAATTATAGATGTATTTTTATAACTATGATCTATGATGTTAGATTTATTTTTTTGATACCTGGAGTATTTTAAGCATTTAGTCATATTTAAAAACATATGATTTTTGATATATTAATTTTGACTAAATAGTTTATTATTAAATTGTTAGATTGATATTAGCAAATTTATTAGTTTTGCTATTACATGATTTAAAATATATGTATATATTCATATATTATATAGTTAAGTATATATTTGCAAAACAAAATACTGTAAATCAATTTCAAGTGATATATATCATTTACAAAAAATTGTTTAAATAAATTATTTGGACTATTAGAGATATTTTGAAATTTTAAATTGATTTAGATTATTAAATAGATTAAGAGGTTATAATGTAAGTAATAATTTTTACCACCCAAATTAGTTGTAGACTAATATGTAGTACTATTTAATTTTGTAGACTGTTTATAGAAACTTGGTGTTGGGTGAGGATTTACCTGTGTTAGTACTTTATTTCTTGGCGAGAGGTAACCACTTTCATCTCTTTGTGCATGTTTGTAACATGTTTGTGAGTGTTTATAGAAACTTGGTGTTGGGTGAGGATTTACCTATGGTAGTATTTTATTGCTTGGCGAGAGGTAACCACTTTCATCTCTTTGTGCATGATTGTAAAATGTTTGTGAGTGATTTTAAATAATTATGAAAAGTGCCATTAATATTCGAGTTGCATAATAAAATTATATTATTAATGAAATTGTCTTGTGGGACCTATTTTCATTATGAAATAAAAAAAGGGTGATTTATATATATATATATTGATGGTATTGTTTTATATTAAAATGATGCTTTGAGAACTTGTGAAATTGATCATGATACATGGTAGAGTTATTATTTGATGATATGAGAGGGAGTGGTGAATGTTGATTTGATGAGGGATTATTTTAGCGGAAATAAAGGGTGATTTTCTTGTACAAAAATAGGAAATAAGGTGGTGGGCTACCAGGTGTACGCTGATTAGTCCTTTGGCCCAATTGTATTTGATAGGGCAATGACACCCCATTATTATAGTAGAGGGGAAACCCATGATCCGTTCTTGTGCACTGTGGATTTTAGCTGGTCCATATCACTTGATCGGAGAGCTCGATATTTGTACTACCAGTTACATGGGATAGTACTAGCCCATGGGTTCAATCAGAGGAAGTAAGGCTGGGGAGGAATAAGGGATATCAGAGAAATAGATCTTGTGCATTAATTTTTGTGAAACTCTGATGATATAAATATGAGATTATGATGTCATAAATTGATAAATATGTATGCTTATATATAAGTTGATTAAGTGACATTTTGTTATGCTATTATATGTAGTGTGAATATCCCACTTAACATCTCATGAGCACTTACTCGTATGCCCAATGAGATGGATTTGCCGGTTGCTGAGACGTTTGTCTCACCCTGTTGCTTTAACATTTTTTCCAGGTGGTAGTTCCCGTGTGGAGAGCTTGAACTACTTTTTGTAAAAGTAGTGTTTCCATCTTTTCAGTTATGTGTATTATTATATATTACCACGTTAGGGCTCATTATGCATACTTTGATTTATTTCGACTGATTGATGTACCGATTATTGAATTATTTTGACCGATTGATTTATCGATGGTTTATGCTTGGTTTGAACCTCTGTGGTGTAACGCTCAAAAATGGTTTCGATATTGTTTAAACAAAGGATTTTAAATTGAATTTTTGTTGGTGGACGTTTTAAGAAAAGGACTTTACACCTTATTCTTTATGTTTAATGACCTTTGTGTCCTTCTGATAAACATCATTCATCCTTCCATTTCTCTAGGCCTAGCACATTTAATTACGAAGTTCTAATGGAATTCAATCCATTAATCCATTATGGTTAGACTGACTGTGTTCTTTCTGGTCCATTTACTTTCTCTTTTTCTGTATTATGTATCTTTAGACCTTGACCTATGACTACCTTTTTGGCCTTTATTTCAAATTATAGTGAAATATGGATATCACACTACACAATTTTTTCCTTCTAAATCCCATGGAAGCATAAAAAACATCAAAATCACACTTCTTCATCCACATCCCCTACAGGTCAAAACATCTCTCAAAATTTGGGATAATGTAATTTTTCAACTTCTAGCTTCATATACATGCATAAACACAATCTTAAGCCATTTTCCCATAATTAAAAATCACAAAATCATTCATCCTCATGCATGAATAGTTGCTTCATGCTAAAAAATCATATACTCGTTCAAATAACATGCTACACCCATCAATAGGTTCCCAAGCATGTATAGAATTGTTTTCTAACAACTCTTTCTCACTTTCCTTCCTCAATACATAAACTTTATCATGTTCATAACAGCAAACACAATCATTTTTTGAGAAAAATAAACTGATAGAATTGGATAGAAGAGCTTAAGGATCAATAATATAAGAGATTCCAAGCTTGAAACGTGGATTTACCTTGAGATTTAGCTTGAAATTTGCTCTCCTATTGCTCCTCCTCCTCTCCACGTCTCTCTCCCTTTCTTCTTTTGTATCTGGATGACTTAGAGCTCAAATGGAACTTCCAGAATTCTCTTGAAGCATATTGAGAGCGAAACGTTAGTCACCTTAAATCCGCGTCAAAAATAATTTAACAGAATTAATGTAATATAGCACCAATCCAGGTCGTGTTCACTTTGAGGAGCCGAAAATGAAATTAATCCCTATTAATCGAATGCGAGTAACCTAAACTGAAATTAAAATACTTTCTTTATTTATTTTTAATGAAAACAATTGAAATGAATTTTGATAAAAGAAATAGAAAATGAAACACACGAATAAATGATGATGATAATCAATCCTCCAATTCAACAACGTGGGCAATCATCACTTCAATAGATATGGGAGTCAAAATAATGAATTAAATAATTATAATTAAGCTTTAATCCAACAACCGAGCCACCTCGAATTGCCACATAATATTTTCCAAACTTCCAATTTACTAACTGCCACCAGAATAGTAAAGATGAATTAAAGATAATAAAACCATTGCTTAATTGTAACTCTTAAATTCAAATAATAGAATTAAAGCTAGCAAAAGATTATTTGATTCAAGATTCTATGCCACCTTAGAACATCACAAAATGTTAACTCTGAAATCAATATAAACGTCATAGCAGAATATTATAATTGAAATTAAAGTTAGATCAGCCCAATATCAATTGCTAAACAATAACAAAGTCACAATAATCTCCAAAATAGATCCTATCAAAAATAGAAATTGTTCCAATAATTAGAAAAACTATCCTAAGACCTAGGAATTGTTCAAAATTATTGAACAGGAAATTAAAGTAATTAAAAACTCCCATTTGAAGAATCAAGCTCCTGCCATTATTGTTGAATTAGAGAATTATAGGATTTAGCCAAGAATTGCCATGGAAAACTTCAGATATCTGAACGCTTCAGTTATCATCTCCGAACAGTGACAGAAAGAAACTGGGTATTACAGCACAGTGAGGGCGAGGAATATAGGGCTAAAGGTATTAAACTCCAGTTGCGTGGCGGCGTGCTTGTGGTTTCTCCTGGTTGCTCGTGCGTGGATGAATGGAGCAATCAAATATTGTGCGGCGTGTGTATGAATGTGGCCAAGGAATGAATCATTGATGCTTGTGGCTGCCGCATGAATATATATGTGAGGGTTTATGAGTATGACCTTATGATTCAATCCCTTAGGCTTTCCACATGTGGGCCAATAGACAAATGAATGAAGATAAAAGAGTGAGGCCCAAGGGAATGAAGTGGCGTGCATGAATGGATGAAACGTGGTCTCTCCAATGAATTATGCTGCTTGAAAGGAATTCCTACCTGGGCATGGAATTGTTGCTTTCTTTCCTTTATGCGGCGTCTTGGTTCAATGTACTTGGGCTTGCGTCTTCCAATTTTTGATTCCTCCTCATGAATTCCTCCAAGCAACAAATAATAATATAATATAATATATTATATTATATAAAATAAATGGATTTGTTGTGGTCCTTGATTTGAATTTTAAACTCGGAATCTTAGATTTCCTCTTGTTTCTCTCACTATGCCTATACTTCCTCTTGTTTGTACAAAAATCTTTCAGAAACTTAGCACACTTAGGTATCTTTTTAACCAAATGAAGTAATGGAACATTAACCTCAAGTTTGCTAAACATTTCAAAAAGCTCATCATTTTCCTTCTTTTCATTAACTTTTTTACTCATAAGATAAGAATGAGGAAAAGGCAAGTCAAAAATATTTACCTCATCACCCTTAGAAGGTGACCCTTTCTTCATTTGGCCTTGCTTAGTAGCAATGGCTTCTCTTTCTCTTGAACAAATGATTGCTCAAGTGATTTCTCTAAGAGTCTCTTCTCTTCAGCACTTTCGGATTGAATGGAGGTCTTTTGAGTAGCATTGGGGATGTCTCGAGTGGCTATTGTAGAATGGAACTCAACTTCTATCTCTTCATCAACTATCTCTTCATCCTCATCATCATCTTTGAATTGTACCTCCTTCATACCAATTTCCTTACCATTTCATAATGTAACTGCATTAAAAGATTTAGGATTTATCACAGTGTTGGAAGGCATTGATCCACTGGCCTTGGCTTGCTGTTCACTCACCCATTTGACAACTTAGTGACATAAGAAGTTAAATTAGAAGTTCTTGTTTCCAACCGCTCCATTTTATTCTCTAAGGATGCAAATCTAGCTTCAGATTTAGCTTCGGATTTAGATATGTGCTCAGTCATTGCTTCAATGTCCTTGAGAATTCGAGAGAAACGCTCATCATCTTTATACTGTGGTTGCTATGGGGTAGACATGGCTCCAGAGGATTCACCTTGCAACCCTCCATAGTGAGATTGCCCTTGAGTAACCATATTTCCTTGAAACCCCTCTTGAATCTACCTATTATCATTTCCTCCCCATCGAAAATTAGGATTAGCTTTCCACCCTTCGTTATGTGTATTTGAATACGGATTCCATTGTTTAGATTGATTAGACCTTTCTTGATACATGGTAGAAACTTCCTCATATCTGTGAGGGCAAGTAGAAGAGATATGCATAATAGAATTACAATGCTCGCACCTAGGTGCATCTATCTCCATCTTCTTAGGATTCCGAGTGTCAATAGAGGATGTTTGAGATGTAAGCTGATTCAATTGTGTAGTTAGTGCAGCAATCTGAAAAGTGAATGCATCTAAATGTGGAATGTGGACTGAAGAGAGATTAGTATACATTGCATTGATATTTTTATATCCTCTGATGCTATACTGTTGATGATTCAAGGCCATTTTCTTAATAAGATTCCGTACCTCCTCGGCAGTCAAATCAATCAGAGAACCCCCTAAAGCAGCATCTAGCATCCCTTTGTCTTGAGTTTTGAGCCCATCATAAAAGTATTAAACTAGTTGTTCATCTAGAATCTGATGATGTGGACATCTAGAAAGCATGTCTTGAAAACAGTTCCAGTAATCATAAAGTGACTCATCGTAGTCTTGCTTTGAAGAGTATATCTCCTTTCTCAATGTGGAAGTTCGAGAAGCAGGGAAGTATTTCTCCAAGAATGCCTTTCTGAGGTTATTCCAGTTGTGATAAGCATTTGTCATATGCATAGGCAAGCTTATATACCATTCTGGTGCTTTTCCCTCCAGGGATAAATGAAATACCTTACAAAGAACTTCATCTAGACTAGCACCAACTGGCTTCATGTTAGAGCATATCATAGAGAGAGATTTCAAATGCTTATACGAGTCCTCACTTGTCAAACCATAGAACTTAGGCAAAGAATTAAGTAGTAGACCTTTGATTTCAAAATTAACATCAACATTAGGTCATGCAATATTCAAAGGATCATAATTTGCATCAGAAGTAGTAGCTTCCCTAATGGTCCTTCTCCTAGGGTTACCCCCATTATTCTCACATATCCTATCATGTTCCACGTTATGTCCATTGCCTCCTCTATCATTACCAGCATTAGGTTCATTAACTTGCTCCATTATATCACTTAAATCAACTATCAAATGCAAACCAGTTGAATTGTTTATTTCAATCTCAGGTTCTCAAGGGGTGCTAAATTCACTAGAGGGTAAGTTAGACTCGATTGAATATTTTCCTCTTCAATTATAACTTCACTAGCCCTTTCTACTATTTGATCTTGTCTAACTTCTCCTAAAGACTTTTGAAGTTCAGAATTAGAAGGAACTAGAGTTTTAGCTCTACCTCTTCTTGGCATAAACAATCAATCAATCAAAACAAAGTGATTTTTTTTCTTTTTAATGCAATTGAAAAAGGTAAAAAATAACTCCAATCAAGTTATTTAACACTTAATTACTAACGAATCAATTTCTTGGCTCCTCAGCAACGGCGCCAATTTGACGAGCGGACCGTTAGTCGTGTTAAATCCGTGTCAAAGATTTTTAACCAAATTAATGAATATAGCACCAATCCGGGTCGTGTTCACTTTGAGGAGCCGAAAATGGAATTAATTCCTAATAATTGAATGCGTGTAACCTAAACTGAAATTAAAATACTTCTTTTTGGTTTTTTTAAATAAAAACAATTGAAATGAATTTTGATAAAAGAAATAGAAAATGAAACACACGAATAAAGGATGATGATATCAATCCTCCAATTCAACAACGTGGGCAATCATCACTTCAATAGATATGGGAGTCAAAATAATGAATTAAATAATTATAATTAAGCTTTAATCCAACAACCGAGCCACCTCGAATTGCCACAGAATATTTTCCAAACTTCCAATTTACTAACTGCCACCAGAATAGTAAAGATGAATTAAGGATAATAAAACCACTGCTTAATTGTAACTCTTAAATTCAAATAATAGAATTAAAGCTAGCAAAAGATTATTTGATCCAAAATTCTAAGCCACCTTAGAACATCACAAAATGTTAACTCTGAAATCAATATAAACGTCATAGCAGAATATTATAATTGAAATTAAAGTTAGATCAGCCCAATATCAATTGCTAAACAATAACTCAATCACAATAATCTCCAAAATAGATCCTATCAAACAATAGAAATTGTTCCAATAATTAGAGAAACTATCCTAAGACCTAGGAATTGTTCAAAATTATTGAACAGGAAATTAAAGTAATTAAAAACTCCCATTTGAAGAATCAAGCTCCTACCATTATTGTTGAATTAGAGAATTATAGGATTTAGCCAAGAATTTCCATGGAAAACTGCAGATATATAAACACTTCAGTCATCATCTTCGAACAGTGACAGAAATAAACTGGGTATTACAGCACAGTGAGGGCGAGGAATATAGGGCTGAAGGTATTAAACTCCAGTTGCATGGTGGTGTGCTTGTGGTTTCTCCTGGTTGCTCGTGCGTGGATGAATGGAGCAGTCAAATATTGTGCGGCGTGTGTATGAATGTGGCCAAGGAATGAATCATTGATGCTTGTGGCTACCGCATGAATATATATGTGAGGGTTTATGAGTATGACCTTATGATTCAATCCCTTAGGCTTTCCACACGTGGCCCAATAGACAAATGAATGAAGATAAAAGAGTGAGGCCCAAGGGAATGAAGTGGCATGCATGAATGGATGAAACATGGTCCCTCCAATGAATTGTGCTGCTTGAATGGAATTCCTCCCTGGGCATGGAATTGTTGCTTTCTTTCCTTTATGCGGCGTCTTGGTTCAATGTACTTGGGCTTGCGTCTTCCAATTTCTGATTCCTCCTCATGAATTCCTCCAAGCAACAAATAATAATATAATATAATATATTATATTATATTATATAAAATAAATGGATTTGTTGTGGTCCTTGATTTGAATTTTAAACTCAGAATCTTAGATTTCCTAAGATTATCATTCTTTTATTCCTGATCATTATTTTCTCGATCTATGAATGATCTGACTTGAGAGATGGAACTTGTAACATTCTTATTTTTGGAATTTATAAATAGATGTTGTTGGGTCTTAAATTAGCCAAAGAATAAATAAATTAGGATTAAAAAAATCATACTCAGAGTTATTTATGTTAAAAATATATATAAGGAAATATCTAATAATAATAAAATAATTAAATATATGTGCGTAAACTTATTTTATAATTAAAATAAGTAATGCAAGATAATTATTATTTTCTTTTTAAAAAATAAGAAAAAATAAGTTTATATATGTAAATAATATTATTTTATTCAAAAAAACCTAACTTTAATCCAAAAAACCCAAAGCTACAGTAACTCGCCACTACAGTAACTTGTCGCTACAGTAGTCAAGCAACGGTTCCAATGGCTCCGCAAGTGCTTTCCTTTCTCTCTCTCATTTTTCCTTCTTCAAATGCCATACAAAAATACCTTTTAATGAAGAAAATGTCTTGTCAAAACTTTCTCTTCCTGCAGTTTTATTTTACTATTGAGTTGTTTTTTTTCTTCCTGAAACAAAACATCCATCCCCGGTCTTTTCACATACACACTCTCTCTCATATACCTCAGAATCTACCCTTTTCATTGTGGATGTTATAGCTCTCCTTGGTGTTTAAAAAAAGGAAAAAAAACATTTAAAGGACATTGAATACGGCGAAGCAGAGAAAGTAAAGCTAGTCTACCAAGTCTTATCCCATCCAAAATCTTCTTCATTATTTATTGATTTTAAAAAATGAAAAAAGTATTTAAAGGACATTGAAATGCAGCGAAGTAGGGAAAGCAAAACTAGTCTACCAAGTCTTGTCCTATCCAAAGCCTTCTTCATTATTTATTGATTTTTTAAAAAATATATATGAACATGGCTATATATGTATGTGTATCGTGAAAGGAGAAGCAAAGCTAGGGTGGAATGTGTAGGTGTGGCTACTGTGTGGGTGCTTTTTATTATTATTTTCTTTTTTTATCATTTCCTTATTATTTATTTGACCTTATAAAAAAATTAAATTTTATGTATATACATATTGGTATGAGTTTGTGTTTGTTAGGAGGTAAGGTAAGCATCAAAGGAAAAAGGGAATATATATAATACATAAAGGTATATATTGTGCTCTGTTTGTGTGTTTAAAAAAATAATATGATTCAAAAGGCTAGAATGCGTGTGGATATGAAGCATGCATATATGTATGTGTGTGTATAGGTGTGAGGTGGGTGATGAGATAAATATATATAATAAATATAATAAAAAAATGAATAGAAAGCCATACAGTGGCATGGTTTACGTGGGTGTGTGTGTGTATATATATATATTAATATATTATATAATAATATATACAAAAATGTATATATATAGAATAATATATATTATAAATAAAAATATATATTAATATATATTATCATACGTGTTTTTTTAATATTTATATAATAATATATTATACTTAAATTATTTAAATTGAAAATTTATAATTTGTGAATATGATTGTGAGTTGCATAATAAGAAAAATATTGTTAGTGTAGGATTTGACCAAAAGGGGGGTGAATTGGTCACTTTTTAAAATTAAAGCTTAAATCACAGAAATTAAAATAAAGTCACCGAGAATGCAGAAGAAGAATGAACACGACGATTTATCCCGGTTCGGTCCTTTCTGACCTACGTCCAGTCCTCAGAGCTCATCTGAGATTTGCAATCCACTATCCACAATCAATCAGACTGCACGAGTCTTTACAATCAAGGAGTCACACTCCCCCTCACTATTTGTAAGAAAACAGAGACCTTCACTCTCTGTTTATCAACAAACTTACAGCCCAATAATCTCAAGGCCTCAACCTTGAGTTTCTCATAGAATACAAGAATGAATCACAAGGTTAAACCCTCAAAAGAGTAGATGTGCTAATCACTGAAGCTCACGGAGTATTTTGAATATTACAGAAGACAGTAAGCATATGAATAATAGCGTAGTTTGTCATCTTCTTCTTCCGTCTTTAATGCTTCTCTATTTGTAGTCGAAGTTATTCAATGTGTCCATTAGAGAGAGAGCCAAATATCCGTTACTCAGATTGAATAGTTGCTGTCTCTGGTTGGTGTGCATTAAATGCTGTAATAAATACATTCCTTTGACGACGGCGGAGTCTGAGAACATTTTTATTTCATCTCGTATGTTGGAGATTTTCAGCTATCATACCTTTTCCTGCTTCATAGGTTAGCATACATACATTTATGGTGGCAGGTAAGTTTTTAAAAGTTAAGACACGGATAAGGAAAGATTTGGTAAAAAGTAAAGTTTAGTGTCAGACACTACTGTCAAATAGAGGAAGGACTCGAGTTCAAGAATTCTAATAACTTAGTTCTATTTCATGAGTCTTGAGCAGTTTGAAAAGTTATGTAATGAAACTTCAAGTTTTCTTAATTCAAGACTTGAGTTTAGAAAACTTTAAGTTGGAAACTCGAGTTTATATTGAAAGTTTCAGAACGTTGTTTTGGAACTCTTATTTGGAAACTCGAGTTCAAAATGCAAGTTATGAAGTCATGTTGTGAAACTTGAGTTTTGTATAAGCATGACGCGAGTTTTATAACAAGAGTTGGTCAATTAGTTGAGAAAAGCACGAAACTCAAGTTTTATGAAATATGGAACTCGAGTTGTTAAAACTCTAATGTCAAAACTTCCAGTTTTCAATTCAAGTTTTGTAAAACAGTTTTGGAACTCGAGTTGTAAAACTCTGGAACTCGAGTTCTCATGCAGCAAAGTCTTTCACAGAGATTCAAAAGCTCGAAACTCAAGTTCTGTAGACATGAAACTCGAGTTGTCATGACTTGAAGTTGGAAACTCGAGTTTGCTTTGAAAGTGTTGAATAAACTCATGTTCTTCAAACTTGAAACTCGAGTTCTGTCTCATGAAGTTCCTCGGCAGAAGTTTTAAGCACGAAACTCGAGGTCTATAAAATATTTTGAAAACTTTACGTTGTGAAACTTGAGTTGTGAGAAGATAAAAAGTCATCAAAACTTGTTTGTTGAAACTCGAGTTTTTGTTGAAAGTTTTGAAGTCAAAGGCATGGAACTTGAGTTTCAAACACATCAAACTCGAGTTTTGAACCATAAAGCCAATTTTCAAAGTTTCAAAGACATTTCCAAATCCTACCATACGAACTTTAAAATAGCATTTTGTTATCATTAAAACAAGGCATCAACAAATATGAAATCGTTTTATGATGTTTATATATATATATTGAACATCATTATACCGTCTTATGTGTGGTAGAAACTTTTAGTAGTTATTACGGCGTGGAATATTACCCCGTTATATTAAAATTTTTCAAGTGATTGTTCTAATATGCAACAAGGGAATGCATATATGGAGTGAGCCTTGTTGACTCTCCTGTGCTCTTAAGCACATGTTATATTTTAAATTTTTATAACTCTAAGACTTTTGCAAATTTCTTTCTATTTACTCTAATATTTTGAGAGGATTTGGATTGCTATTAGTGACATGTATTTTGGCTCAATTAATGATATGTTTTAAAGAATTGATATTAGAAATCCTCTTTATTTACACATGACAAAAACTTCGTTAAGTATTTCGGTTAAAATTTGGGGTGTTACAGAACTTCCTTTCTATCACAATATGTCCATACATTTCTCAGACTTAATCATTGAGGGTCCCAGCAATATCTCTATATCAATGTGAGGGACAAATCCTGTATTGACTATTCATATTTCACTGCATGAAGTCCACCAAGCTCAAATATAGCCTTTATCATCACTTTGGTTAAAAGTGATTTTTGACTAAGTCAAAGCTAAACAACCCTCAAGTAGTAAGTCATGATGATCTCAAGTCAAGGGGCATAGTGGCGTAGTCGTTTGTGAAACAAGCTTATGACTTAATCCATAGATTCTCATAGTGGGTCAGTTCAGCACTTTCACTCTCACAAAGGCCCATGACTTTGAAGTCGAGGGGCCCATACATTTCAAAGTCATAATAGCTTTATTTCATTTTTGCTTCCATGCAGATAATCGGTCACATGCATTTATGATGATTACTATGATTTATCACAACAAACAAACAAAGATTAAATAAAATACTCAGAATATAATGATTAACCCATTGGTACAATTTCCAATATATCAAACTTTACAAACTTAAAGATCTCAACTAATATTATCAAGAGTTGGAGTCAATACACACTATACTCTTTTTTCCTTATTTAGATCTTGTCTTATAGGGTTTTCTCATAAAGGTTTCTAATGAGGTGTATTTATAAACATTGTACTATTTTTCTTCAATTAGGTTTTTATCCCACTGGAGTCTTTCTTAGTTAAAGTTTTTTTTTGATGAAATACACCTTTAGTCATAACATCTAAGGGGGAATGTTATAAATATTATTTGAATTTCTATATCTCCACTTAATCCTATTATCTCATGTATCCCTATAGTATCTTCTATAATCATGCAATTAATTTACTTTGATATTATAAATTATATCTATAAATAGAAGATATTACATCATAATGGATATATTAAATAAGATTTTTTTGTCTTTTGCTTTTTAATTATCTCTCCTTGGTGTATATATTTTTTCTTAATTTGAGAAAAAACTCCTCTTATGTGTAAATCAATGGGCTTGTTTGGAAAGCTCAGGCACAGATTCCGATGTAAATATGTGAGATAAATTTTATCTCAATAAATGCAGGAATGAATTTTGGTTGCCCAAATGGGCTAACCAAACAAGCCTAATAAAATTCTACCTACAAAACTCCTCCATGCCAAACAATCGTTTTTTTTTATTCGCAATAAAAAAAACACTAAACATCATTGCATCGTAGACAGTGCATCTTACAGCCTGTTCTCCCATTTGTAATTACATATATCCCTAACTCGACGCAAGCACTCAGCCGTGTTTCTCTTAGCCGTCACCCAGATACGCATCGTCATCTGCAAAAGAGAGGTAAGGCTCCTTCTTCCATATCCACTGATTTCTTAATCCTTTAATGCTTTGAAAGTACCCCTTTCCTTCAGAAATTATACACAGTACGTTATATTGTTTTGTTGCATTGGTTAAAGTACCTTAATTTATAGTATTCTGAATTAGATTTTTATTTTTCAAAGTGGTTGGGTGTT
>JANTPZ010149517.1:0-15926 GCA_025593235.1 Vachellia pachyceras
GGCATGTAATATGTGATGTATATATATGCACATATGGTTGATATATTCTAGTTAAGGAACATCAATTGCATGCTTAAATGTGGTTAAGAAAGAAGTGGAAGTTAGGGTTTTAAATAGCAAAGTTTGAAATTGGAAAAGTTGCTGAAATGTTAAAGTCAATTAAATCCCTAACTTTGGACTGACGGGAAACAGAGTAAATGAACTTCAAATGGAATAAAATTTTACATAAAAATATTTCATATTGCGAGCTTTTTATCAAGCCAAAGAACACTAAATTTGGAGTTTTGTACAGAAAGTTATTAAGTTCCAAATTTGGAAGAAAATCACTGAAAAACCTGGGAAAAATAGAAAAATGACCAAGTGTACAGTACATGTTTACGAATTAAACTGTATCATTTGGGCAAGTAAATGACTCAAGGAGTATTTTTCCCTTGTAAAGGAACTTACAAGCTTCAAATAGAAATTGGAAGCACTCAATTTCGATGTTTTTACAATTAGTTATGAATTTTCAAAGTTGGTCCTAAAACCACTGAATAATAACTTTCAAAAACTTGAAAGTTTTCAAATTGAAACTTTTGGACCCTTTGATCAGAATGAGGCTTCCTTTTAATTCTAATTCACTTTGTAATGAAGCTAAGGGGTAAGTTAAGGAGTGTCACAAATAGTCTGTCAAGTTTCAAACTATATGTTTTAGATCACTCAAAAAATAAAACGATTCAAATTTTTATTAACTTATAGGGACCATTAATGCTTTTAACGGAATGAAACTTGAGGGATCAAAATCTAATATTTGAAACTCGAAATACTAAAACCAAAATGATAAAAAACTAAATATTGTATTAACTCTGTTAATTATCACCTTAATTCCCACCGCTAGCTATTGTTAAATGTGGCTATGCGTGTGGAAAAAAATATTTAATGCTTCTTGAATACTAACAAGTGACTTATAAAAGATAAGAAGTTTCTTATGATAAGGACCTGAGGTAGCATCCTCCAATATTCTTTCAAGAAAATCCATGCATGTACTAGAAAATTATTGAGTGATACACACACACGTGTGTATGGTTGATAGAGGCTTTGTAATCGTGGAGCGATGAAACTTGTGGTTCCGGGGCTTGGTTTAATGGATGCATTTTGGCTCAGGGTGTGAGTGGAAGCTGCTCAGAAGAAGTGAACTTGCTTGTTAAACGGTTCAATGAGAATGTGAAAGCCACTTCAAGGAACCAGAATGCCAACCTTCCAGGTGCCACATTCATATCCGTCAATGCAGCAACCACGTTCCAGGACATTCTTCTCAATGCCAGATCACGTGGATCAGGAGTGCCACGTCATTTGAGGTCTAACCAGTAAAAAGGAGACATGTCACGCCACAAGGATCCCTCCGCCGATGTCTTAGCTTCTACAAGTTCCAATCTTCTTCTCTGCAATTCATTCTTTCTCTTCGTGGGGCCTCACATTTTCTCAATTCTTCCCAGCTTTCTCTCTCCTTGGGATAATTTCTTCTCTGTATGGCATCTGGGCCGATAAGAGAGAGAAACTTGGAAGAATTGAGAAAATGTGGGACCCACCAAGAGAAAGGATAAATTGTAGAGAAGCTTCTGACTTGTAAAAGGTAGGACATTGGTGGAACATGTGTGGTATGACTTGTCTCTTTCAAGTTTGTTTAATTAATCTCTTGAAAAAGAATTAACCAACAATAAGAATAAGCGATAGACTATTATGTTGTAACGTCTTGTTGATATATATGTGTTGGAATATGGGCCACCCTTAATGGATTAGGCCCAAGTCTATGGGCTAGGTCAAATACGTAAACCTAAACCCTAGTTGGAAGTTACAAGATAAGTGTGTGGCTCCCCAAAGGCGGCAGACATAACGCACAGAGCAAACAAGTTTTCTCTCTTCCCTTTTCTCTTTCAGAGAATCATCTCTTCTCCTCTCCTCTTGTCTTCGGTGTATTTGCTGTGTATCATATTCGGATCCACTCTTGTGATCTGTCTTCCGCGTGGGTATCTACAGATTCATAATTCGACATCTCTAGGTACACCCGAAATCCTTCAGTGGTATCAGAGCTTGTAGGTTCCTGAGGCATTTCTCTTCCGCACAGATATGAATTATTGTTATTTTAATCATGAAAATTTGAGTATATGATTGAAGTATGTCCATTACAATGATCTTTTGCTTACCATGCATGCTCTATGGCAATTACTCACTGTTTATGAATTTCTACAAGCATGTTTCATTAAGATATATGTGTATGCATGTCTAATGCTTTCCTGTATAGCATGTTGTTTTGTTTTTCGGTTCAGTTTTCAAGCATACATTTGATTTATGTGTATATTTGGTTTGAAATTATATGCCTCCAAACCGAAACGATGAAAACGAAAAACAAAATGGGAAAGCGAACCCGAAAATGTAGAGATAAATTTGGGTCCTCATAAAACATGTGTTTTAGATTTAGAAAACATATAGATAGCGTAGATCTCTTCAAGACGAGAATGTGGAGACCAAGAACGCGTAAAACGGAAACTGGACGACAGAGTTACGGAAGAAAAATGAGTTACAAATTCCATCACGTTTTTCAGAAAAGGAGAAATATTTAGGCTCCAAAAGTGCTCCCATTAAGTAGATCTCGTCGAAACGATGAAATGGACACCTAGAACATGAAAAACAGACGTCGGACGGCGAAGATATGGCCGAAAAACACATCAGCGCGATGGGTGAATAGTAACCGGCGAAAAACACATCAGCGCAATAGGAACCGGGTCGAGTCGCGGGGCGAGATCTGGGTATGTTAACCCGCTGGATGTAAAGAAAAAAAAATTAAAAAAAATGAGAAATCGGGTTGGGCCAAAGAGGCCCAAACCGAAATTTAAAAAAAAATAAAAAACATCAATTGGGTCAGCGAGGCCCAATACCAAAGAAAAAAATTTTAAAAAAAATGTGCAGCAGCTCAAAGAAAAAAAAAACACGAAAGAAGTACCCTGGAAAGATTCGAACCCGAGACCGTGAGAAGTCAGAGCCAGCGCCTTAACCAGCCGAGCCACCCAACCTTAACTGAAATGAACCCAAATTCTATATTAATATATCTTAAAACATAAGAAAGGGAAGAAGAGGCCACATAGCGATTGAGGCCACGTGGCATATCCGATTAACACATGGACTACTTCATCAGTACCAGTACGGCGCGTGGAAACCAGCTATGAGGCCCGTGTATGGAAAATAGCACTTTGAGACAGCGCGTAGCCTACACGCGCCACCGGCCGAGAGTGGGGTTCGTCCAATTTTTCGAATTTTCCAAAATTTAGTCTTCTTGTGGTGCGTGAGAGGGCGTGAAACCTCCAAATGAGACGCGGTTTGTTCCTAAAAATCCTAAAATTTGAGATCTTAATTTTGATATATAATTTGCCTATTTTATAAGGCAATTCAGGATCTGTTTTAATGAAAATCAGTGCTTAGTGAAAGATTTTTTGAAAATATTTCAATGTAATAATTTCAAATCAATGTTTTGAAAAATAATGGTACAATAAATATTTGAAAGCACTGAAACACTGTCTAAAGGACTAGTGTACATTGAATATGTTAATGAACATGTTCGTGACAAGGATCCTGAACAAGAATTTGAAGAGAATTTTAGGAAGAAATTGGTTGGAGAGGATCTTGAGGAAGATTCTCATAGGGGCATGAGGAAGACACTGGGGAGGATCTAGAAGGGGGTCCTAATCAAGACCTTAAGGAAGGCCTAGTGGAACCTCAAGAGGTCTACTTTGACCCAGGTCCTGAGTACCCATTCTCATTCAATTCAAAACCTCAAGACTGTGATTAAGAGGTCGATCAGCCCTTCTTTCCGCCATGGCATGCAATGAGAACAGCCATATTTAAGAATAAAAAAAAATATATGACATAAGTGGGAGCTATGTTTACAACAAAACTGATAATGAAACTGCATAATTCTATGTGAATGTCGTGATGAAGTATCGTACAACATTTAAAGCCACAAGCACATTCATATTAACAACCATGTGGGTTGATACAGTAAAGAAAACTAGAAAACTTATGCTGAACAAAAACCAATAGTTTAAAAGACTGAGGAAATAAAAGTCGATTATTGTATTGTAAATATCTAAAGACGTATTGTGCTTTAGATTTATGAATTTACACTCTGTGTTTTGTTAATATGTTTATAACATGACTTGGTGTATGGTTATGAATGCATTGTGAAATGTGACATGTTTAATTCATGTGAATTGTTATGGAATCGCTATTGTTATTCACATGTATGTTACCTTGTAACACTTTTGATAAGTGGGAGCTTTTAGAAAACGAGACTTCTAAAAGTTGATGATTCAAGAAGTACTTATATAAAATTCTTGAAAGAAAATAATGTAGTTACTAGTGTTTTGTGTGATGGGAGGTACAAACGTATTCTCCTGATCACAAATCTAGTAATCAAATTATATCCTTGTCAAGAATAATATAAGTATAAGACATTGTATACTATGATGTGCTACATAAACGCTAAAAACTCAGCTATATGAGAAAATATTTGTTGATAAAATACCCCATCACCTCAGACTAGAAAATGGAAACAAAAAGCATAATTGCCGAGTTGAACAAAGGGGATAAGCTGAACGATGACACTTGGGACATCTGGCACCAGAAAGTATAGTACATATTAGAGGAACATGAGGCCCTTGAGCCACTAACCACCATTTTGGTGGAACATGAAGCTGGGACTTCAACCCAGCGTAAGGGAAACCTGGAGTTATACCAGGTATGGAAAAATGGAATAGTATTGCAAGAGTTAGCATGCTGAGAATAATGCTAAATGACCTAATGTGTCAATTTGATAAACGTCCAATTGCATATGCCACGTGAGCAGCTCTCAGAGATGAGTTTGGTGGAACTTCGACCACTAAGCTTAGGACGCTGACAATCAAGTTTGACACATATAAGCTTCCGGGTATTACGTCCATGAAGAATCACATTCGAAACATGTTAAACATGATTAGAGAGCTTCAGAAAGTTGGACTTATAATGACTGATGAGCAGCAAGTGCAGGCTGTGATCAGATCACTTTCCCTGGTTGGGAACCTATGAAGTCAACTTAACCCATAACGATAACATCATCACTTTTAATTATGTTGTGAAGCACCTTGAGTTTGAGGATGAACACCTGGAGTCATATAAGTCTTCTGGATATGCCTATTACACTGAGAAAGCAGGTCCTTCTAATACCAAGCCCAATTTCAAAAGGGGCAAGAAATTTCACGGAATGGGTAGGAAGGAAGTCCCTAAATTCAAAAGGGACAAAAAGGGCTTCAAGAAGAAAGGCACAAAAGGCAACAAGAAGAAAGTTGATCTGAATAAGATCAAGTGTTATGCCTGTCAAAAAATGGGTTACTTTGCAAGGGATTGCCCTGAGCGGAATGATTGTGGAAAGGTACTAGTGGATTATGTGAATTCACACGTTTCTTATGTTGCTAGTACTTCTTTTCTAACTGAACCTGTATCTTCTTCTTGGATTCTTGATTCAGGCTCAACAGACCATGTGACGAAGGATCGAGAATCCTTCGTGGATTACTGTCAGTTACCGCATCATTGCAAGTGGCTTTATGTTGGCAATAATGCAAGGATCGAGGTCAAATGCATAGGTACATGCAAGCTAGCTATGCACGGTGGAAAGACCTTAATCTTGCACGATGTGCTTCATACACCGGACATCCAATGGAATTTAGTTTCTGTACTGTGTCTCTTAAATTATGGGTTTGACGTGAATTTTCATGGCAAAGTTGCAGACATTTTTAGCAACAAGACCTTTTATGGTTCGGCTTTCATTTCAGGAAAATTCTTTGTAATGGATGTTATGGGTGATTTTAATTTGCATGACTATTTTGTTGGTTCTTCAAATACAACTGTTGATATGAATGTGTGGCATGCTAGATTAGGCCACATAAGCCAGAATCGAATGATGAAACTGGAAAAGGAAGGTTTGCTAGGTGAAATTCCAAACATGGAAATGTCTTTATGTGAAAATTGCTTAGCTGGTAAAGCAACTAGAAAACCTTTCGGTACGGGAACTAGAGCTGAAAACCCATTAGACGTAATCCACTCTGATATATGCGGTCCCATGAGCGTGAGGGCAGGACATGGAGCTTGATACTTCATTACCTTTACTGATTACTTTTCACGGTATGGTCACGTCTATTTGATTTCACAGAAGTCTGAAGCACTTGAGTGTTTTAGACAATATATGAACGAAGTAGAAAATCAAGTAGAATGTAAAATTAAAGTATTGCGTACCGATCGAGGTCGTGAATACTTATCCGATCAGTTTAAACATCTCTGTGAAGAGAAAGGGATAATTAAACAGCTAACTATCCCTGGGACCCCACAACAAAATGGTGTGTCAGAAAGAAGAAATAGAACTCTTCTAGACATGGTTAGGTCAATGATGGCTCAAGCAAGCTTACCTATTTCATATTGATGCGATGCTTTATTAACAGCGGCCTTTATACTTAACCGTGTACCCTCAAAAATGGTCAGTTCCACACCCTATGAATTGTGGACGAAACGCAAGCCCGATTTAAAAATCTTAAGACCCTGGGGGTCAGCTGCGTACGTTCACGACGACTCCCACAGGCATGGGAAATTGGGTCCAAGAGGAAAGAAATGTATCTTTATAAGGTACTCAAAGGAGTCCAAAGGATATGTTTTCATTGAGGGAAAATGAAGATGGAACCGTGACTGAAATTGAATCAAGAGATACTGCATTTTTGGAAAATGAATTTCCTGGCAGAGGAGAAATAGATCGAACAGTATCTCTTTATGAGAGAGAAGAACAAGGTAGTGCAGATCGATCTAATGATCCCCGATCGTCTCAATATATCGATCTGAGTGGGAGATCAAAAGGCTCAGAAAGGTCTTTACTGAGACCGAGACAGAAGAAATGAAAGAGACAGGAGGTTTCTGCAAGAAGAAGTGACAGGGGAAACGTACCCAGGAAGCGCTTCCCAATAGAAGGAGAAGCACTCATGGTCACACCGGATGAAGATGATGAGCCACGTTCTGTACATGAAGCCTTGACGTCCCCTACCAAGGACGAATGGAGTAAGGCAATGGAAGAAGAGATTGATTCAATGAGGAAGAATCAGGTCTGGGAACTCGTGGATCTGCCAAAAGGTCGGAAGACCATTGGGAACAAGTGGGTTCTCAAGATAAAAAGAAAAGCGGATGGATCAATTGATAAATACAAGGCACGTCTAGTAGCGAAGGGTACACACAACAAGAAGGTATCGATTACGACGACACCTTCTTGCCTGTTGTACGCTTTCATTCAATAAGGCTAATTCTGGCAATAGTAAATAGTTTAGACCTGGAGTTACATCAAATGGATGTGAAAACTGCATTTCTAAACGGAGACCTGGATGAAGAAATCTATATGGAACAACCGATAGGTTTCATAAGGAAAGATTCAGAGAGCAAAGTTTGTAAGCTCCGAAGGTCCATTTATAGATTGAAACAATCATCCAGACAGTGGTATTTGAGGTTTCACAAGGCGATAACCTTATATGATTTTAAGATGATTGAAGAAGACCACTGCGTCTACATCAAACGGTTCGATGATAACTTTGTGATGTTGTCATTATATGTAGACGATATACTGCTGGCCGAAAATAGCCTAACTTCGATCTTAGCCATTAAGGAATGGCTGTCGTCGAACTTTGAGATGAAAAACATGGGAGAAGCAGAATACATACTTGGAGTTAAAATCCAAAGAGATCGTTCAAAGAGAGTTTTATCTTTTTCACAGGAGAATTACATTAAGAAAATTCTCGAGCGATTCAACATGAGTGACTGCAATCCCTTAGACACCCCGGTAGCTACTGGAGTTAGCCTGAATCTTGAAATGTGTCCCAAGACTGAGTCAGCCAAGAAAAGAATGGAAAGAGTTCCCTACGCTAGTGCCGTTGGAAGTCTAATGTATGCAATGATGTGCACAAGGCCAGATATTTGCTTCGCAGTTGGACTTGTGAGCAGGTTCCAATCAAATCCTGGAGAACAGCATTGGAAAGCTGTAAAAAGGATACTGTGATACTTAAAGGGCACATCAGATTATGCACTGACTTATCAAGGAAGCGATCTACGACTCGTTGGATACTCTGATGCTGATGTAGGCGGAGATGAAGTTGAGCGAAGATCAACTTCAGGTTACACTTTCTTGCTAAATAATGGCGCCATAAGCTGGAGTAGCAAGAAGCAGACGTGCATAGCCTTACATTCTATGGAAGCTGAGTTTGTGGCCTGCACTGCGGCAGTGCAGGAGGCTATATGGCTGAAGAGATTCATCGAACACCTTGGATTTGGGAATGAGAGTACGAATCCTGTGTTGATATACTGCGATAACACTGCAGCCATAGCCTACACGAAAGACCCAAAATATCATAGCAAGACAAAGCATATTGATATTAAGTATAATTTTGTGAGAGATTATGTAGCACAGAAAGTGATTAATGTACAACACATATCGACCAAGAGTATGGTCGCAGATCCCCTGACTAAACCAATAGCTAGAGAAGTGTTTGAGAAACATGTAAGGGTTGTTGGTATGTGCAAAATGTAATGTTACAGACACTATGTATTGAATTTACAATTGAAGTATGCAATTATTCATCATTGATTTATGTGTCTGTGTACAAGTATACAATGTCTAGTATGTCGTACAGGCAGGTGAGGTAGGCTCTCTCACACGAGCTACCGCCTTTGATACTCAGGAGGAGTATGCAAAGATGAGACACTTGTATTCACCAGTAAGGCAGCAGGAATGCTGATATGGTAGAGAAGAAATACAAATTATGTCACCTCGGCAACTGTGTAGCGTGTCGAGATGAGATCCAATGTATGTACACGTAAAAACATGGATCGAATCATGGGAACCCGCTCCCATGATGCCTGTTACCAGACAACAAATTCTTCAATACTGACGTCATATGAGAATGAGACACAGAAGAATTTAGGTTTAGATTTTGAGAACATCTAGACTGAAAGTCTGTACGGTGTTGATAGTAAGTATTAAAATGACGTACACTCTTATAGTATAAGAGAAACACCGTAGCATGTGATTCATACCACATGTGTTATAGAACCGCAAAAGGGAAGCAAGTGAATGGATCCCTGCTTCGTTGCTGTGTGAGTCCCAAGAAATTAATATTTCTACTTATGTCCTTTGACTTTGACATTATCATGGAGGTATACTTCAATGACTGCTACCTTAAGGTACATCCTACTATCATGATAGATGCAATACAAGGTACTATGTTAGGAAAGCGGTTGATGTATATCAAAATGATATATGGGCGAAAGGAAGATTACCTGATAAATACACAACTATGCTGGTGTCTGTGATATGTCCCTTATGATATCAACTTAGAGATTTCATAAGTGTGGATACCACGCATACGAGAAAGATGATCTAAGTTTTATGTTGACTTGGGAGGGATTAGATTCGTCAAAGTGAAAGTGTATTTTGGTTAAATCTAGGACATATGAGGCATAATAACCAGATTCAAGCTACATGAAGAAAGATTGCCTTGTGCTGGTCCTGCGAAAAGGATTTCTAGTACAAACATCTAAAAGACGTCATGCCCATGCGGTCACGGCAAAACATCTAGTATGAAAGGAAGAAGAGAGAAGGATGAGGCCCACGTCTCGTAATCCACCAAGTGTGAGTGGGAAATGTTGGAATACGGGCCACCCTTGATGGATTAGGCTCATGTCCATGGGCTAGGTCAAATATGTAAACCTAAACCCTAGTGGGAAGTTACAAGAGAAGTGTGTGGCTCCCCAAAGGCGGCAGACATAACGAATAAAGAAAACAAGTTATCTCCCTTCCCTTTTCTCTTTTAGAGAATCCTCTCATCCCCTCTCCTCTTGCCTTCGGTGCTTTTGCTGTGTCTTGTGTTTGGATCCACCATTGTGATCTGAATTCCGCATGGGTATCTGCAAATTCGTAATTCGGCATCTCCAGGTACGCCCGAAATCCTTCACATTCAAATGACAGATTATTCGTTCGAATGAACTCTTCTTAATGAACTCTCCTTTCTCAACTCATCTCCAAGATATTCAAAATATTCTTTTAATCAAGTTTCAAAATTCCATTTGAATGAAGGATATGTCCTTCAAATTATAACTCTTTGATCTTCATGGTATCTTCAGTGTATTTAAGGCATTCAAATGAAGTTAATGTTATTCATAAAAAATTTTCCTCACAGTTTATTAGAGTAGAAGTTTGATAATTTGAATAAAATATTTATTTTCAGGATATTTGAATGAAGTCAAAAGATTTTGTATCTGAGTTTTCTAAATCTTATGTGAATATATAGAAATTTGATCATATGAGTGAAATATTTATCTTCATGATATTTGAATGAAGTCAAAAGATTTTGAGTTTTCTAAATCTCATTCAAATAAAAGTTTGATCATTTGAATAAAACATTTATCTTCTGAATATTCGAATGAAGCTAAGAGGTTTCATAACTAAGTTTTTAACTGTCCATTCAAATAGAAGTTTGGTCATTCACATGAAACTTTATCTTCTATATAACTTATTTCATTACTAAAATTTCAAAAACTCATTCAAATTGGAGTTCATTCAAATGAATGAACCAAATATTTTCATGATATCTTGAATCTTTTGGATCCATTTAATAAAAATCTATGGGATATCAAGATGAATCATTTAAATAAAAATCATATCATTCAATGACTATAAATTTGACCTAATATCATTTTTTTGCAGGCTTAACAACTGGCCATCCAAATGAAATATAATCCATTTAAATGAAGCCTGATATCTGTAAAATAGAGACCCATTTAACAGTTATATTGTTACTCCCTACTTGATTTGTTTACCTATAAACTAACATATTCCTTAGTCTCTATCTAAGATATGTAGGAACCAATATATATATAACACTACAAAAAAGTGGGTAATTCAGCGTCGGTTAATTAGTAGCGGTTAAAGAAATCGCTACTAAATGATGACTTTTGTAGCGGTTTTAAGTCAAAGCGCTACTAATATGCGATGACAATCACGGTGTGACATTTGTAGCGGTTCTTCAAAACATTTGCAGCGGTTGCAATAAATGTAAACCGTTGCATAAGTGAAAGGTCGACATTTGCAGCGTTATTGTAGCGGTTATAGAAACCGCTACTGATTTTCGACTCAATTTGTAGCGGTTTTTTCAAATATAACCGTTGTAAAAATGAAAAGTCTCTCAAGTAGCAGCGGTTTCCTCTAAACCGATACTAATTTGCAGTGGTTTGTCAATAACCGCTACTAAATCAGCGCCTATATAAACCACCCCTCCCCCCTCATTTTCGCACTTTCAACCTTTCAAACATCACATTAGAGGTTAGTTTAAAATATTTTTTATGTTTTAATTTTAATTAATTTTTTAATTTATATTTTCTATTTTTTAGATATTTATATTTATTTAAAATTTTTATTTTATTTTAACTAAATTTTCAAATTAATTTTTTTCAGATGGCTGATCAGGATCAGAGAAGGAGGCCTGGGAAGGAGCATATGTTCCCCAATGTTGGAGATGGTAACGCTGGAGATGGTCAGGAGGAGGGCGACGTTATGCTGAACGTCGATGACTTCGAGTTCGTCAACATCAACATCTCAGTCCAAGAGGCTGAGAATTTTGGGGATTAGGAGCTAGAGAGGGACCAAGGATTAAGGCGCCCTTCTAGTAGTCGATCGACTGGGTTTGAGCTTGACATTCGGCTTAAGTAAACGATTAATACATTATTTAATTAAAATGTATTTAATTTATTTATTAATTAAGATGATTTACATAATTTTTTAGTAATTTTAAGTATTTATTTAATTAGTAATATTTTATTTATTTAATTTATTTATTAATAAATGATTATTTTTTAGAAATAATTGTATAAATTCAATTTTCAGATTCGACAGGGGCGACCGTTACGAGGAAGCTCACACTAAGGGATGTACACCAACTCCCTAGTGATCAGAGGGTTGTCGTGGAGTGGGATGACATCACCGGCAGCCGCGGGGGAAGGTCGGTCAACTCTTCAACCGCTACCTAACTAAGCAGGGGTGGAACTTCCTCTAGTTTGACATTAGCGCTGAGACCTGGGAGAGGATCCAGCAGAGCCTGAAGAACGGTGTGTGGGAGAAAGTGAAGGTAAAATTTTTATTGTTTCAAATATTTAAATTATTTAAATTAATATTTTTTAATTAGTAAATAATTTACTGACTTTAATTTTGAATTACAGGGCAAGTTTGTTGTACGAGATGCGAACAGGGAGTTCGCCATATTGAAGATGGGGGAAGGGTGGAAGAACAGGCGGAGTCGCCTGTACCACTAGAAGGAGGGGGATGGGACCAGGACCATCCAGGAGCTGGAGGCGGACGTCCCAGACGGGGTCAATGCGGCGGGCTGGGTTAGATTTGTCCGATTCAGGAAGTTGCCAGAGTAGCAGGACGTGGCGAGGAAGGTTGCAAGGAGTCGGTCCCGGTAGACAATCCACCATACGGCAGGATCAAAGCCATTCTCCCTCGCATACTCGGAGTTGGATGAGGCAGCATGGAGGGAGGGTCGGAGGGTGACCTACGAGGAGATGTTTGTGACCACTGACAAACACTCAGATGGATCTCCCCTAACGCAGGAGATCGAGGAGGTCATTGTAAGTATTTTTAAATTATTGAATTAATTGTTAATTTTTATTATTAATTTTATAACTATTTAAAATTAATTTTTAAATTTTTATTATTAATTTTTAAACTATTAAGTAAATGTATAATTAATTATTTAATAATTTTATTTATAATTCGATAATTATAATATTTATGGATATTTTTATTTTTTAACATTTTGATTTAATTTTTTTTCGAGTATAGCATCGTATTCAGCGTACAGACGCTGAGTTGAGGGAGTCTTAGGGGTCTGCTGTAGACCCCACTGCCTCACTAAGGGTAGCCATGGAGGGGCGTGACAGGCACCCCGGCCGACTTCCAGGGTTTGGGTTCAGGGTGACCCGATCCCTTGTCTATGGGGGTCGAGGATATGAGGCTGGAACTTCCTCTACTATTGCTGTGTCACAGGCGACTACATCTGGGCCTAGGCGGCACAGCGCACCAGGGGAGATGGATAGAGACAACATTCAGCCCCAGTTATAGCAGTTGCAGCAGTAACAGGAGCAGATGCAGCAGCAGCAGCAGGAGTAGATGCATCAACAGGCGCATCAGGTGTATCAGATGCAGTCCTAGTTTGAGATGTGGAGGTAGGCTGCGAATGTCATGCTGCAAATCGCATACCAGACTGCCTTCCCTGGCGCTTCTCCACCTGAGCTACCTCCGCTGCCGGGCATGGCCCACCCACCCCAGCTCCCCAGCCCGAGGATCCCTAGCCCCTATACGGACAGTTGGTTGTGTGTTCTTTTTTTATTTTCGATACAGATTTTGTTTATTTATTTAAAATTTTGTGTTAATATTGAATTTTATTTAAATTGAGGTTAGTTGTGTGTATTAATTATTGTTTCAATTTCGTTAAAAATTTTCAATTAAATGAATTAATTATGGTTTTAGTGTTATGAATTAAATGATTTATATGATTTTCAATTAGATTAATTAATTATTTTTTCAATTTATATTATTTATTAATTAATGAAAATAAATTTTGAACTTATATGTAAATATATTTTAATGAAAATAAATTAATAATTTTGAAGAAAAATAAATTTTTAAATTATAATGAAAATAAATTATTAATTATTATATTCAAAGTTATTGATTATTACTAAATTATTAATTATTATATTAAATTTTTATAAATAAATCATTACAAATATTAGCAGCGGTTATTAACCGCTACAAATTTCAAAATTTAAAAATTTTCCCACTCGTTTAGCAGGTTATTAACCGTTGCAAATTTCATAATTTTAAAAAAATATTGCCTCTCTTTTAGCAGCAGTTATTAACCACTGCAAATTAAGAATTTGCCTCTCTTTTAGTAGTGGTAATAACCACTGCAAATTAAAAATTTGCCTCTCGTTTAGCAGCGGTTATTAACCGCTGCAATATCCAACTGTCTTAACCGCTGCAAAGTTCAACGGACTGTTTTTTGTCCATCATTTAACAGCGGTTTATAACCGCTACAAATTTCTGACCGTTTACCAGCACGAATTTAAAGCTTCCATAATCAGTTTTTGGGCCAAATTCTCTATTCTTCCTCTAATTTCTATCTCTTAATGCGCTCAACTCTCATGTGATGATGGATAAGTTATGGATGACGTTTCCTAGCACGTCCGCTTGATATTTGGTCGGATTGAACACTTTCTTGGATTTTGCTGATAGACATGGCAAGATTAACGGTATGATTTCATGTCCCTACTCTAAATGTAATTTCAAAAAATGGCATGTTAAAGATGTTGTTAGAGAACATTTGATAGTTAAGTCGTTCCCTCAAAGTTACAAAAACTGGGTATATCATGGAGAAACGGGTGATGTCTTGAGAGAGTGTACTCCTGCATTCTCGCAAATAGGAGTGGAAGAGGATCAGGTTGACCCCGTCAATGATGCACTTCGTGATGCTTTTGGGGTTCATGAAAATATAGTCACAGATGAAGTGAAATGTCCAGAACCTCAGTACATGAGGAACGCAGAAGCTCGTACTTTCTTTGAGCTCATGGGAATTCGGCAAGATGCTTGGCCAGACGACAATGACAATTTTCAACCAGAAAAATTTACCTTAACGAAGCCGAATAAGGATATATTTCTCTCAATGTTGAAGAACATTAGGGTTCCCGATGGCTATTCAAGCAACATTTCAAGGTGCGTCGATTTGCAGTCTCGGAAAGTATCTGGATTAAAGAGTCATGATTCCCACGTCATTATGCTACAATTACTACCATTGGCACTTAAAAAAAATTGCCTCTGGAAGTGTCAACGGCGTTGGTGGAGCTTTGTCCATTCTTCAGAAAGTTGTGTGCAAAGGTTCTTATCACTGAGGAGTTAGATCAACTGCAGGAGCAGATAATTCTCACATTGTGCCATCTGGAAATGATCTTCCCTCCTTCATTTTTCACTGTCATGGTGCACCTCACCATACACCTCATCCAAGAGGCAAAACTCGGAGGTCCGGTTCAATATCATTGGATGTATCCCATTGAAAGGTACTCATTCACATTATTGACACACGTTATTTACATATATATATATACATATATAACCAAGTTACTAATTTATGTTAACGTTTTAACTTATATAGGTTTTTAGGGAAATTGAAGTCATATGTCAGGAATAAGGCATGGCCAGAGGGTTCAATAGCGGAATGCTATATAGGGGAGGAGGTTCTAAACTTTTGTTCACGGTACTTTGATGACATCGAGACATCTTTTAACCGTCATCCTCGTGTTGATGATTGCCCTGATGTTGGTCCCTCAACATCGGTAGCCAGTTTGTGCCCTCTAGTTTGAAGAGCAATTGGAGGATATCAATACTTCAACCTTACTCCTAATGAGAAGCTTCAGGCACATCGACATGTACTCATCAACTACAGTCAAGTAGATCCTTTCATTCAGTAAGTATCAGTACCAACATGTTATCTTATTATTTTAATTTCTATTGACCATCATGTTATCTTATTAATTTAATATATATATATTTAATTATGACAGCGAGTTTAGAAGTTATGTCAAGCGTCAACTACGTATCAGGACACATACATCCATTAAGGTTGATAGAAGGGTACATAGAGAATTCCCAAGTTGGTTTGCACGTCGAATGCGCAATGACAACAACCCCCACCTAGTTCATTTGACAACCTTGTCATTGGCCCGCTCCAATATGCAAGAAGGTTTACCGCATACAATGTTAACGGCTTCAAGTTCTGTACAGT
>JANTPZ010149527.1:0-10843 GCA_025593235.1 Vachellia pachyceras
AGTAAGTATCAGTACCAACTTGTTATCTTGTTATTTTAATTTCTATTGGCCATCATATTATATTATTAATTTAATATATATATGTTTTATTATGACAGCGAGTTTAGAAGTTATGTCAAGCGTCAACTACGTATCAGGGCACAGACGTCCGTTGAGGTTGATAGAAGGGTACATAGAGAATTCCCAAGTTGGTTTGCACGTCGAATTCGCAATGACAACAATTCCCACCCAGTTCATTTGACAACTCTTGCCATTGGTCCGCTCCAATATGCGAGAAGGTTTACCGCATACAATGTCAACAGCTTCAAGTTCTGTACAGTTTCACGCGATCAAGGTTCTCTCACCCAAAATTCTGGGGTTTTTGGGACATTCGGCACGAGAAGTTATGCGAGTTCCATTGATGGTGACATGCGTTTTGGAGGTGTCCACTACTATGGAAAGCTAGTTGACATCATCGAATTGAATTATCAGGGTCAATTCACTGTCACGCTTTTCAAGTGCTCCTGGGCAAATACAACAACTGCTCGTGGTATAATCACAGATGAGTTGGGCATCACATCTGTGAATTTCTCAAGGCTCATTCACACAGGTGATTCTGCAGACGATGAACCATATATTCTAGCATCAGAGGCACATCAAGTTTTTTATGTCGAAGATCCGAAACATAAAGATTGGAGTATGGTGGTTCATCTCAAGCCCAGAGATATTTATGACATGGGTGATAGTGATGAACATTTGCCACATGGGCGGAGCCATTCCAGCATACTACTTTTGGAAACCTTTTACCTGAAGGAGATGAAGCTATATCACTCGTTAGAGCTGATGAAGATGAATAAATAAACCAGGTGCGTAATTTTTTTTTCAAGTTGAATAATTTTGCAGCGGTTATTAAACCGTTGCAAAAAAACCGATGCTGAAAAAAAACCGCTGCAAATTACAGAAACCTTAACCGCTGCTGAACAACAAACCGCTGCAAATTACAGCAACCTTAACCGCTGCTGAACAGAAAACCGCTGCAAATTACAGCAACCTTAACCGCTGCTGAACAGAAAACCGCTGCAAATTACAGAGACTTAAACCGCTGCTAAATTTAAAACGCTGCAAATTACAGCAACCTTAACTGTTGCTGAACGTAAAAAACACTGCAAATTACAGCGACATAAACTGCTACTAATTGAAGCGGATGACACTATAAATACCCATCCCTACTTGTTGTGTTGTATGGTAGGTTCCTTCTTGTTGTTTCAATGTTGGCACGCTGGTGGTAAATTTTTCATGTATAATTATTTTATTTTATTGTGGTTTTTTATTTTAATTAGAGAAACATTTTTTAATTTGTGATTTTTTGTTTTAACCTTTGTTTGTGTTTTGCTCGTTTGCTTTTATGTTGTGTTATAAACTTGTGTATAAATAAAGTTTATTGATTTTTAAATGATATTTTTAATTTATGATGTTACTGATTTTTTAACGTTCATCATTTTTTAACATTAATTTATTGTTTTTAAAAAATTTTCAATTTTTTTAATATTTATCATATTTAGCAGCGGTTGTACAACCGCTATGGATGTAAGTGTTTTTTTTTGTTTTTCACAATATTTAGCAGCGGTTTATGACTGCTACAAAAACAGTGGCAGAAAACAGGCGGTATATTTGGGCGGGAATTTTTTAATGTTTCACTGACATTTAGCAGCGGTTTCTAACCGCTACAAATAATGGGAAAAAAGGCGTGAATTTTAAATTTCAATCTAATAGCGGTTTTGAAACCGCTGCTAATAATGGACGAAAATTCAAAAATGGGCGGGAATATTTAAGTTTAACATAGTAGCGGTTATATAACCGCTGCTAATAATTAAGGGAATATTTGAAATTTCATTTTCGGCCATATTAGCAACGGTGTTTTGACGCTACAAAATGTGCGTTGCAAAAATTGGTAGCGGTTATTTCCGTGTGCACAGCGGTTCTTGTTAACCGCCACTAATTGGCTTGCTACGGTGAATTTAGCGGCGGTTTTTCTAGCCGCTGCAAAGTGTCTTAGTGGCGGTTATAACCGCTACAAATGTGTGGAATAACCGCTGCTAAATACCTTTTTTGTAGTGTTTTTGGAAACCCTAAGTGTATGGGGAGGTGCTGTCCATTTGGAAACTTGAGAGGGAAAGATGTATTTGAGTGGTATAATGCATGGAAAGTGGTTTGGAAGCAAGAATACACAAGCTACATGATGAAAAGTTGAAAAATCCAAACCCTCCTCTTTGTTCTTTTTTTGAAAATCTGTGAAAAGATAGAAGGAGTGGGATTTTGATGATTCTAATGCTTCCAATGGCTTCAAAATGAAGTTTTGTGTAGGGTAAAAATATGAAAGGGATTTAAGAAGCATTAAAGACCATAAAAGTTAAGTCTTGAACTTGTAAGGGTCTTGAAAATGTAAGAGGAAGCTTTATTGCGTTTTTGTGCAAGTTTTCTTCCATTATGCTGTTTGGAAAATCATGTGCATATTATGATATGATCTTTAGGAAGTTGAGACCTCCAAGAGCACTTGGAAGGAATCCAAGAGAACTTTGAAGTTCAAGTAAAAAAGAAAGCAAAGCTAAAGGTAGCAAGACTACTAACTCTTCTAAACCATTTTATAAACTTATGGTGAAGGGATGCATTAATCTATGATGTATGAACTTGTTGTTGTGTATGATATGTGATCTTGATTGCTATGGCCATATGCATGATAATGAAATGTTTGAATATGTCACATGTACTTTGATCATATACACATTTTGAAAAGTATTACATGCACATTCACAAGTTTTGTTAGTTAGTTTTGCTATTGGGATTTTCGAAAATTTCATTATTCCACAACTAACCATGTAGGGGAAAGCTCAAGCAAGGGTAAAAATGATGTTTGATGGATGAAGATGATGTGTTTGCTTGAGTGAATTTGGTGTAAATATCATAATTGATAAGTTTTACCTACAAATGGTTGTAGTTTGTAAACCATAAACCTCACATGAGGTAGTATGTGAATATGGATGCATGCATGCATGAAAATGGGCTTGGAAGGCTAAAGTATGATAAGAAACCAATCATGCATGCTAAAGGCAAGTTCATGAACCAAAAAGAGGTTTCGGTGAATGTAAGAAAAATTGGTTTTCAAAGCTAAAGGGTTCCAATGGCTCTGAAAACTGACCTGTTCAAATGGCGATTAAAAATAGCAAATGAGCTCTGATTGAGCTGAAAATCTCTAGTTAAATACTACATATCCTAATATTTAAAATGATATAAATATTTCAGAATTTGGATGTGTACTTTAAGAGATATGATTTTCCAAAGTTAAGGGAAAAACTGGAAAAACTGTCAGTGACCATTTGGACATTGTCACGGTTTTGGAATAAACTGATTCAAATGGACAAGAATTGGAACCAATGATTATTTTTAACCTATAGTTAACGTAATAAGAAAAATTTAGAATTTGGAATCACTCAGTTTTGAATTTTCTAGAATTAATTATGATTTTTCAAAGTTGGGCCAGAAATCTGGAAAATGGGCTAGTGAATAGTAACAATGTTTTAAGAAAAAGAAAAATTTCAAGTTCACTAAAAAGGCCAAATTGAGTTATCCAAGGCCCAAGAGTGGTTCCTAAATGATCAAATAAGTAATTATAGGGGAAAATAGGAGGTGTCACACCCTTCATCTTGAAAGCAGCTCTATCATAAGCCAAAGCTGCATCCTCCTCCCTCTCATAGGTTCCCAACCATGTCCTCACACCATTCCTGTTCAGGTCCCGAATCTCAGCCGCGAACTTCCCCCGCCGCTGCCGCCTCACCCCTCGGTAATTCCTCCATCTAGGGGGCGCGTTATTCTCACACGCCACAGGTCCTGTGCTGTTATTATTACCATTAACCCTATCATCATAACCACTTGGATTCATGGCATTGTCATCATTCCCGCGAGAAAACACCATAACACCGGAGTTACTAACACCCAGCCCGGGCAAAGTAGCATCACAGTTCAGATTCCAAGTAGGGTTTCCAGTGAAGAAGAAGCCATCCATGAGAGTCATGGAGGAAGGATCATCTTCAATCAGGTATTGTTGAACTGATGATTCGAAAGGAGAAAGACGAGGGTTCATGTTGGGTAGAGCTATAATAATAAGTTTGGTTTTAGTACATAGAGAAGAAGCACATGATCTGTTACATATGGATTATGGTATTTTTATGTATAATGACTTTATGTTATAAAGGAATTGGTCATATTACTTTATTGTTGAGCTTTTGTTATAGTTTCCATGAAACTTCGCTTGTTATTCGAGTGGTTGTCATGGGGAGATTGGTTTATTCAAACAAATATTATTTATTTGTCACCATAAAGGCTTACTTATTATATGCTATAATGGCTTCTTTATGTAAAATGTTAAAAAAAAAAATTAAAAGTTCTTTATTCAAAGATATGCCATGTTTGACAAATAAAAGTAGAAGTCTTTCTAAATCATAATCCAGAATGCTGAGAAGGATCAAATCGTAACGAAGAGTCAAAGAGGTTCGTCTCGTCGCATTATTAAAAAATAATTTTTAATAATTAGTCATATTTTTAACTTTCAAGTTATTTTAATTTTATGTTTAATTAATGTAAAATAATTTTAATTTTTTACATGTGTGTCGGTCTATGATAAAAAGGGACTTAAATAATTTTTAAAAAAAAAAATGTAGCCACGTGTAGGGGATCGACTGAAAAAGATAATGACATAATGTTTGGCATAAAATATATATCTATAAGAAATATTTAAACACCAAGCCAAAAGTGTTATAGATCATCATGAATGCCTTGTAAATTATGGTCTAAAATATATATCACATTTTGATATAACTATTATAATTATAATGACAGGAGAATATTTTGCCATGCATAAAATATATAGGCTACAGTATAATTTTAGTCATTTATATTTGTGTTAGGTTTCACTTTAATCCTTTAAATTTAAAAAGTGCACTTTCAGTACCTCAAACTTAATGCCGTTAATACTTAACGGAAATTACTGACTCATCAAATTTAACACCGTTTTTTAAAATATTTTTTATTTTACACAATTTAAAATATCGAATTTATTATATTATTGAATTAAAATTAAAATGTGAATATGCTTTGTCAACGTTTTATTGCACAATCATCAATTAAATTTGATGAATCAACAATTTCCGCTGAGAGAGACTAACGATATTAAGTTTGAGAGACTGAAAGTGCACGTTTTAAACTTAAATAACCAAAATGAAACCTGACACAAACATAAACAATTAAAAGTATACTTTATCCAAATATATATCACATTTTGGCCAAAAAGAAGTTATGGTAACATTTAATAATAACTCATGACGCGCTTCGAACTATTAAAAGAACCACATTTAATTTAGCACAGTAAACTCTGGATATATCAAAAGAATTTTCTTAAAAAAGATATCAGAGGAATTTCAACAAGTGTTCTTGATCTTCTTAACCTTGTAAACTCTGGATATATAAATATATATATCTACATGTCACAAAGATTTTTTATTTAATTATTATTTAAAAATACGAGAAACTCCAAACCCCGGTTGGGGTTATTGACCATAGTTCCGCCAGAATTCCTTTAACTCATATTTTTTTCAAAGACATATCCCACATAATCAAATCAAATTATATGTTAAAGATGGGTGGGTTGGTAAAATATTGTAAAAATTATAACTCTTAAGAGGGAATATTGTTTTAATATGTATTTTAAGATGAATATTGTTGTTCGAAAAAATTTTTAAAGATAAAAATATCATTTGAACCTTTTTACAAAGTCAGGTTTTGTAGTGTTAGGCCATATGAATTATTATAATAACAATCAAACTATATCTCTAAAATTAAATGTCTTTTAATTTTGTTTCAATTCAGAATCTCATTAATTACAATTAATAAAAAGAAAGCTAATTTTTTCCGCAAGAGATCGTGATGTCTTTCCATAGAAGCACTGGTCTCTTCATTAGCTCTTATTTGATTTGGTGTACAATTTTGTGGAATGTAGGTAGTGGTTTTGATCGATTCGATCGAAAAGTGTGGGAGTTGTGTGTACCTAAACGAGGCAAACTCTAATTATAGTTTCTCTTACGTTTTTAAGAGACCTCTAGCAATTTTCATTCAAATAAAGAAACTGATTCAAATTATTTCCTCTGATTAAGTCAGTTCATATTTTCAATATTTTAAAGTAACATTTGTCAATAAAATCCATTAAATTATTTTATTTTTATCCCTCTCTACATAATTAAGCAATTAGAAAAGGTATTATTAATAATTTTAAAATGTGTAAAGCCTCTTATAAAAGAATCAAAACAACTGTAGAAAAAAGTCTCTTAAAAAGAAAACGAGAGGGAGTTATAAAAAAATTACATGAGAGGGCATACGTGCCAATATTATATTGGTATAGTTCAATGGCACCTGAGTACCAACATTGTCATTGTACACAAATTATGAGGACCCCGAATACCAAATTATATATATATATATATATATATATATATTGGTATGGTTCAATGGCACCATTCCAACATTGTAATTCAAATAAAATGCAATTGAAGAGCGGGAATTACTTGACTTCAAAATTCAATAAAGCATCACTTTGGGGACCAATGTGAACTTAGCAAGAGCCCTCTTAAACGTGTAAACTAAAAAAATTCTGTCCAAATCTACTTTATTGTATGTAATGTATTTGAGTTCAAAGTTAACAACATAAAACTGGTCTTGAAATTTAGGATTTATTTTTTATATTATTATTTAATTACAAGGAAATAAGGGAAATTCCCAAGCGAGTGCATATTCTGTTGTAGCTTGCTTGTTACTATTTTTAATTACATGTAATATGCATTCCTGTTCATACGTAGGTGATAGGTAGCCCATATAAATTATTATAATGCTTATTGATACTCAAATCAACCTGGTAATACTTTTCTTTTTTATTCTAAATATAAGATACCTTTTGTAGTCCAACACTATAGGGTTAGTGTGAAAATTTGTTACCGGATCCTGAAAGTTTATTTGGTTCAATGTCATTATAAAATTAAAGTTTCAAAAGGTAATAATATCGCCTCATCTTGTTAAAAAAACTATGTGAAATTGCACAAGTTTGAATTTTTTTTATTGTAGTCGGTGGAATCTGTACGATCTCTCCCATGAATCGCAGAAATGTGAAGGCAGCTTGATTACATATCTTGCGAGGATATATCCCCTCGCAGAAGCTTCTTCCAAGCTTCTCTAACCCTATGTTTAGATTCAATGGAGAGGAAAGTGAGAGGAAAACGGGAAGAAGAGAATACTAGAACAGAAAAAAAAAACTTTTAAAATTAGTTAAAAAATTTACTATATATTGTTGAGAGTTTACTCTTACAGCATCCTTTTCTTTCCGATTTTCTTCTCGTCATACGTACGTTTGAGAATTGATGAGTGATGGAGATGAATAGTCTTCGAAATTACTTAAAGATGATACTTAATTATCCAAAAATCTAATAAGAACTAAAGAATAATGACAAGTTCTAATGTAATAAATGACAACAAATTTATACTTATGCATCCCTTGTTATTATGCCTTTTTGGTAATCAAGTCCCTTTCTTAAAACCTTTACTAAATGCAGGGACATAATATCTAGAGATCAAAGTGATGGGAATTGGTCTGAAATTCTTGGAATGTACTGCTGATAATGATAATGTAACAAATGGAATGATGTAACTTATAATTAAGATTGAAAAATATTTTCATTCTACAATACTACCTCATAATGGCATTGGATAAGTATATATTTTTAATTGTTAATATGCCTTCTTTTTTTTATACAATACACTAATTTGATATGCTTTAATTTTGATTTGATTCAACCTTGATCAAAACTTTGTCCCCCCTTCCAAATTACATCATCACATTTATATTTTATTTATATTATTTCTTTGCTTTTTTATTGCTTTTATTGAAGTATTTTCCAGCTACACGTGTATATCTGATTATTGTTTTTTAATGCTCACATCTGAAAAAGGTGTTCGGTTATTTAATTAAACATATGGTGTAATAATTAATCCATTTACTCCCAAAAGAATTGGTATCGTAGGTCGGCCCTTCAATCAACGATCCATCAACCAAATTCAAATATATCTTGTGTATGCCCGTATTATCCTCAATATTATTTAATTTATTCTAACAGTTTTTATTTTTATTTTACCGTTCACATTATGTAATAAAAACATAAGCCATCAGCTATGTATTAATTTATATTGTTTTGCGCTGTAGGGCACCTATCTCAAAAGTTATCTGAAATTAATAAATCAACAGATAGTTAAAAAGAATAATTACATCATTAATAAATTGTCCTTTAATTTTGATTAAGCAAGCAAAGATATTTCCACGCTTATATCACCTTCTGATTAATTAAATCACCCGCAAAGCTTTTTCTTTACCAAGAATATCATTCATCAATAACAAAAAAAAAATCTCTCTTGAACACCGATAGCAAAAGTTGGTTAATGAATTTATTTTTATTATAATATACTTAAATATACTTTATTTCTTAAATTTATAATTTTTCTTAAACTATTTATATTGATTGCGTATTTTATGTCAAAAGGTTTCCATCTTCTCATCAGTAAGTAGTTTCTACACATATGATAAAGAAAGATATTTTAAAGAAGCCAACGAACAGTTTTTTAAAAATTACTCCCTCAATTTGATCTTTAATAAAGGAGTTAGACAAATGATTTATTTTATTTAATTTATCTTCCAAATTTATAATTGCTTTTGCAAAGTATATTATTGATTGCTTATAATAATAGGGGTCAAAAGGTATACTTTATATCCTCAAATTACTATCTTAACTTATTTTTTAAGTGTTTACAAATTAATTATGCAGCTCATAAATTAGGGACTTGATTAATTTTTATATGAAAAAAGTAATCAGCTTTAAGAGAAAAGGATTATTCACTAGAGAGAACTTCCTCCCATTTGATAATCAAATATTTTTCTTGGGTAAACTCTTTTCAGAAGTGCACCTCAAATAGCACAGACGAGTATTGTTTTATACCAATTTCAAAACTGCATGTAGACTTTTAAAAAAACAAAAAATTTATAATTAGACACCACATGCAATTACATGAAATTATTTTTGGTATGTGGTGGAGGGGGAAATAAATAGAAAATACTGTTGTTGTTGTTGTTGTTTCAAGCTTCTGACTTGTCTTCCATTTGTTGCCACCTTATTCAACAGACTAGCAGTCATGCTCTTCTTCGTACTTGATGACCCTTGAGATCCACTATCCTCAGATGCATATACACCCTGACGACGATGAAGGTTCCAGTGAGTGGCACCGACTACTCTTGCCGGCTCCGGCGGTGTTTCAGACCCAATGAGGTGTGGAAAATTGAGCTTGGCCTTACTGCCCCTCATCTTGAAAGCAGCTCTATCATAAGCCAAAGCTGCATCCTCTTCCGTCGCATATGTCCCTAACCACTTTCTCACCCCATTTTTTTCGGGTCCCGGATCTCGGCCGTGAACTTTCCCCACGCTGACGCCTCACTGCTCGGTAATTCCTCCATTTAGGTGGCGCGTTCGCTTCACGCTTCACATATACTACTGCATTATTACCATTACTATTAGCCCTATCGCCACCTGGTTTCATGGCATATTCATGCCTACTGGAAAACATTGTGCCAGTGGAATTACCTAAAGCCTGCTCAGGCGAAGCAGTAGCGCTGACGACGCAGTTAGGGTTTGGAGTAGCAAAACATAATGACTAAGAGTGAATCGTAGTCATTATTCATGAGCTCGTAGTGTTGAACTGATGATTTGAATGAAGAAAGATTGTTAGGGACCATTGTTAGAAGCCAAGCTTGTTGTGTGTGAGAGAGATCAGAAACACAGAGATGAGCTAAGAGTGAATCCTAATAACTTATTTTTTCATCATGACTTTTGTTTTGAAGGCATTATTGATGATATATTATTATTTCATTCTCGAGTTTGTCGTTTCCATTAAACTTCAATATGAAGTGGTTTTTGAGTTAATTTTTTCGAGTGGTTATCCTCGTGTGCCATTACTTAATTAACTCAAACAAATCCTTCTTTTTTTGTTTGTATATCAAGAATTTTTTTTTTTGCAAATGTAGTAGTGTAACTAGCAATCAACTCACAACTATTCCTTTGTTAGAAATTAAAAAAGAACTTTATTTTAATGTCTCTAAAGTTATATATATGGTCTCATAGGCTCATCAAAATCAATACATATGTCTAAGTTTAGAGAGCGGTTATAAATATGTTTATAGATCACTTATCAATAAAGTTATCATATTGACAGTAACATTTAAATTTATGATCTTAGAATCAATCACTTGCTAATAGAATAAACTTTTACCAAAAATTTAAAAAGTATTTTATTTTAATGTCTATATAGTTAGTTTATTTCTCAATGTAACATCTCGGTAACTAATTCAGGCATATTAAAAAATAGTTAAATTTATTTTTTACTATTATTGTGTCACATTCCGCTTAGAAAATGTGTTAGTTTTATTGTTAAATGGTAGAGAACAAAAGTTGGACAAAATATGCGATTGATAATTTAATTTTTCCCAAAAAAGGGATAATTTGAAGAAATCGAAGTTAGGGACAAAAATCAGAGATGATGGGAATGTTACATTTGATACCGAGTAATTTTTATTTTGTACCATATAGAATGATACATTCCTTATCCACAGCATTAAGCCATTAACCAAACTCATTTTGGTGCCATCTTATTTTCAATTGGTATGGAGAGGTATCAGCTTAACCAAATGTCTTGAGTTCACATTATGAAAATGTAACAGTGTTAATGT